>LPNX010282706.1:137827-286323 GCA_001517045.1 Pseudotsuga menziesii
AATACTATCTCATTTTGTTTTATGTTATTTTGGGGGATTTGCTACATAACAAGGTTTGGTAGTTTAGTTGGTTCAATGGATTAGGTAGGTTAGTGTGTTTTCTTCTAAATAAAGAATAGAAATTGAACAAAAGAAAAGATGTGTATATTTTTAGTAGCTCAAAATATGCACACTTTTATTTACTTCAAAAGATTAGTGAGGCTATGTTTTTTGCCATGTATTTTTCCCACCAACCATGTATTTAACCAAGGGACCTATCCCCAACTTGCTCCTAATGGATGGAATCTAGTTGATATTATTCTCTTAGGAAAATAATTATCTCGGTAAGACTAGTGTTGTGAAATGCAAGGGCATGGAAGATCTAATATAAATATACATCAATCGTAGCAAGCATGTATTCCTTTGTGATATAAGCGGTCATGACCAATTATTATGATGGATGTTACCAAATCAAGATGGATTATTTGTTGGTACATGTGATTATAGCAGTAGATTCAAGCATGCATGTTCACCTGTAACTTTTAACCAACTTTTCTTGTAGATTGTCCATTATGGAAACCCATCGAACTTCTGTTAAAGAGGATGTGACACAGTGGAGGGATTCCACTGTATATTAATTTCAATAAAAACACACTATCATAAATCTATACACTCGGTTGCTTCACCATCTTTTCACAAATAAATATGGGTTGTTTCTTAAGGCACTATGTTGAAGGGTTTAGTCATCTTCCTCTGTGTTGAAGAGTTTAGTCATCTTCCTTTATCCTTTTAGTGTTGTGGGAGTCTTGAGGTTAAAGTCCAAAACTTAATTAGAACAGATTTATGCAAAGTGATTTTATGTTTGAGTAAAAAAAAAGATGATCTCAATTTTAATTGATTTTCTTACAAAATAACCTATTTTTAATATAGCAATAAAACCTTATATTAACATATTATTAACTATTCATTTTATACATTAATCACTCTCTTTAATTTTTTAATTAAAATATAAGTTATTCAAGATTATAACTTAGTAGCTCTTGATTTAAATATATCTTAATTCCATACTTTATCCTTTATCTTTTGAGTATTAATTTATCTTTTATGAGTTTTAGCATTAATAGTAACCCACTTTATATTTTCTAACAATAAAAGTTTTAAAACTCACATTCTTTTGTAAAATGGTTGCTATGTATGTGCCATATGGTAAATATATTATGATAGACAATATAGATTTTACTGCTAGTGTTTCATACTATAGGTTTGATATCGAAAGTTACAATGGTTGACTTGAGATATATATACGATGCATATCACATCCAGCCTTGGTGTCACGTCTCTTTCAATGGAGCCAGAAAAATTAGGTGCCCATCATTGATCTAAAGAGTATGATTCGTGCCTTATCTCAGTAGATATATGTAGTCTCCTACCTTTCTTAATTAAAATATAAGTTATTCAAGATTCTAACTTAGTAGCTATTGATTTAAATAAATGTTAATTCCATACTTTATCTTTTATCTTGTATCATTGTTTGAGTGAAATTATATTCTATAAAATTTTAGAGTTATGAGTTTTAGCATTAATGGTAACCCATTTTATGTTTTCTAACAATAAAAGTATTAAAGATCGCATTCTTTCGTGAAATGGTTGCTATGTATATGTCATATGGTAAATATATTATGATAGACAATATAGATTTCACCACTAGTTTTTCATACTATAGGTTTGATATCGAAAGTTACAATGACTGACTTGAGATATATGTACGATGCATATCACATCTAGCCTTGGTGTCAAGTCTCTATCAATGGAGCCAGAAAAATTAGGTGCCCATCATTGATCTAAAGAGTATGATCCATGCCTTATCTTTCCCTTGTTAATGAATATATTAATGTATTTGTCACATATAGATAAAGACAAAGTAATAGTCTATATCAAATTCATATTAGATTCCACCTAATGGTGGTCCACCTTTGTGCCTTTCCACCAAGAATATTATTGACTTTCCCTCGGTAGCTTAAGTATATTTTGCTACATATTCTTGGTTAAAATAGAATCTTTAAAAAAACGTTAATGTGTTTTTAATCTTAAGTTGTGTTCAATTTCATTCTCAACACTACAACAAAATTTGGTAAATTTAATAAAAAATGCCTATACCTAAATCCAAAGTTAACCATAAAGGTTGGAAACGTATGAATAACCCAAAGCATTACATAATGGCTGGCTCGGAGAGTTAGAAACCCCTTTATAAACTAGGGTTCCATAGATAAAGAGATCCCATTTTGGATAAATCTTTAACACTCAAGAGAGTAGTTATATTCTTAATGGAAGAATTCCAAAACACCTATCCTTAAGTCCTCTGCCACTTCTCTTTTCTCAATGTAGGTATTGCCAAATTAACCTAACGCTAAGCTTTTTCGAGCTTCCAATAGCTCACTTCTGCCCTTACTTCCTCGTGTGGTAAAATGAAATTATGAATTAAAAAACAAACAAGTTACTTCAACTTGATGTCAACTTGTTTGTTTTTTTATCATCACAGTCTTCTTCCATTGTGACGAGCAATGATTCAAAGAGATATAGTCGGTTCCTTGCCGGGTGTGTGATAAATTAAGAATGAATTACAAGGAAGCTCTTCTTCAATTATGAAGAGCAATGATTCAAAGAGACATGGTGGGTTCCTCGTACGACGATCCGTCGTCCAAACAATTTGGTAGGAGATTTTGCTTATTTCTTTTTGATTAAATGGTTATTAGCAGTGCTCACATCTCTCTTATCCATTAATAGCTATAATGGTTGTTTTAAGAGTTGTTGGAGGATTTTTTTCAAAAAAAATTGTGTTATTTAGAAAAATATGAAACATTGAAAGCGATTTTTTCTAAATATAAACGCAGTGAGATATATGTATTCTAAACAAATCAATTGAGAAAACCTTTCTTAATGTTTCTAGACTATGTTTACCATTGTCTTTAACAATTTACTTTGAGAATCATAAGAAAATTGCAAAAACATGAAAAACTAAATATACCATTTATGATCAAATTAGGATTGCTCAAATTCGTTGCTATGTGGGCTTGCCCTTCGCATGATCCATATGTTATTTGTGAGTAGTGCATTGAGAATGTTGGCTATACTTGCTATGTATGCCACATTCACTAGCCATCACTTGTTTTGAAAGACCTCCCTCTTGCATGCATGGGCATGTGCGCCCCTCTAACGCTAGTTATTATAAAGAGACACTTAACAATGATGTTGTTTAGGCATGTCATTGCTAATCATACTCAACCAATATAATCAATTTGTTGAACTTACCCTTGCATGTCCATATGTCATTATATGTCAATTACACATTAATAGATTTTAACCTAGTTGTTTGGAAAGAGTGTTTATGATATTGTGTTGGATTAGAGGTGGAAGGAAAGAATGAATAACACCAAAAGATCTCAAATTTCTATCATCACAAACAAAGCCTAAATTGCACAGCTTCGTTGAAGTGCTTAATGCATTTTCATCCAAATGATAGGTTGCATGAGTGGCACACTAAGACATTAGAGAACTACTCAAGTGAACATGGAGTTATGAAGATTTCAATGGAGATAACATTGCCAAGATTGATGATGTAACCAACCCAATGATCTCTATCTATAAGAATTTATAAATGTGTAATTATCCATATACATTTATGTTTGACATTGTTGGCTCCTATCGAGGTGATGCAGGTTATAACCAAAACAATCAAGAATTTCTTAGGTCAAGGAGGAAAAACCATGAAGAAAAATACCATATGGTTAACTTTAAGACAATAAAATCCCATTATGACCAAGGTAGGATAGTTATCAAAGACCTAGATCTAATGAATAGGGGCTTGAATGCTAAGCTTGCCTAGTGCCCCAGTTTAAAGAAACTAGAGCATGGTGGAAATAGGTAATAAACAAAAAATATGTGTGGTCTCTCAATGTTGATATGTCTCAATAAAAACCCTCCATAGACAAAAGGATTGCCCATGTGGCATTTGATACTACTTTCTCCTTCTCATAATTTCCATGATGGTTCAAATCAAACTATAATGGTGAAATGTGGTCTTCCCTTCCCTAGTCCAAAGTTTTTCTTATAGTAAATACACTAAGAATACTAGTGAATATAAAATCATCAATATTTAATTGCTTTCATGCTCTATTTCACATAAGATCTTCATGGCTTCCTCTCATACCCAATTTGTCGCATGTGTCAATCAATGAATTATGTGAAACATCATCCCTTGCATGGTTTTCACGCATGTATTTGGCCAAACAGTTAGCCTACAAAGTTATAAGCAGGCTATGCATAACTTACCAAGATGCCTTATAGTGGAGACTAAAAAAATTGCACCAAGTTCCTAAATATTTCTTCACTTTTATCACTTTAAAAGGAATTTATTAAGGATAACAACATATTGTCAAATCTAACTTCATCTTAATTGGCATTAATAATAGTGTTTTTCTTGAATTCTGCAATTTGAATAGGGTTATGCTTGCTTCCATGTTAGTCTTCATTTGGGGAATTATAATAGATTGTGGGAAAATGATGGAAACAAGCATGAATAGGTTTAGATTGGTGAATTGTAAACCATTTGTAACACTAATGAAAACTAGTACGAAGTTGAGCAAGAAGGATCATGGCTCAAGTGTTAATTCAACATTATATAATATATTGGTAGGTAGTCGCATGTATTTGAAAACAACAAGGCTTGATATAATGTATGTGGTGTCTAATTTCCAAGTTTATGGAGACTCTAAAAATTACTCACTGGAGTACTGGTAACAATATATTGAGATATGTTGTTAGAACAATAGATTTTGGAATTTTGTATACATCATAGTTAAATTTTGATTTTATTGGTTATACAAACGATGATTTTATAGGAAGTAGTGATGACATGAAAAGTACATATGGTTATGTGTTCAGTGTTGGATGTATAGTAGTGTCTTAGACATCTAAGAAGAAACTAATTGTGACATTGTCATCTGCAGAAGAAGAGTATGTTGCAACAACTAGAGCAACATATCAGACAATCTGGATGAAAAGGATAGTGACTAAGTTGTTACATGAATAAGAAGAACCAACTCAAATTTACTGTGATAATAAATCTACCATTGCATTGTCAAAGAATCATGTTTTTCATAAGAAGAAAAAGCATATTGATACAAGGTATCACTTTGTTAGAGAGCTTGTGAATTGTAATGAAATTTCTGTTGAGTTTTGCATATCTGAAAATCAGTTGGCTGAATTTTTTACAAAACCATTATCCAGGGAGTTGTTTGAATTTCACAAAAATAATTTAGGAATTTGAATCATGTTAGATGCAACAATGCTTACTATGATTTTTTTTCAAACTAATTAAGGGGTATAATGTTGGAGATAATTACTCTTTTAATCTCCATACAATCATGTTAGTCATATAGGACGACACAGTTACATATTTTTGTAGTAGCAGGGCTTGAGGTTCGCTAGATAAGTTAAGATAGCAAGACGATGCAAAAATGCATTAAAGTTGATTACGAAATAGCATTCAAGTGAAATGGAGTTGTGTTTTTCCATGTCCAATATTTAATTTTGCACCTAGCATATTTATTACCAACGTGTGCGGTCCCACCAGAATTCTATCAACGAAAATTTTCTTTGTTGAAAAATTGGCTAAGTATAATGCTTGTGAAAAAACTCGACAAAGTTAGGTCGCTAATGTATCAGAAATTGACAAGTGGCAGAAGCTAAGTGGTTGTCGTTGTGTTGTATCAGGGATATCAATAGGTGTGCTACGGAGAGGTCATGATGAAGAAAGTATGACATATTATGGGACCCAACAAATCATTGTTGTGTTAAGTGTGCATCAAATGGAAGTCTGACGGGAAAGTCTTGATAAGACATGTGTTGGAGTATTGGAGTACGCATTGCAAGAGGGGAAAGAGGGAACAACCCTAGAAACCATGAAGGAGCAGGGGCGATAAATTGGAGCATATGTATTATAGGTTTGCAACGAGGAACTAAGTGTGAAAGGATGATGGAAGGACCACGACACTACATTAATGTATCAGAGGTTTGCAATGAGGAACTAAGTGTGAAAGGATGATGGAAGGACCACGACACTACATTAGAGATTTCAGATCGGAGTTGCATAGTAGTGTCGGTTAGTTAAGGTGTGATGGAGAGTCTCAATAAGACATGTGTTAGCACATTAGAGTTTTGTATCGGTGTGAAAAATAGGTGAACACAATAGAAAGGATGAAAGGAAAAGGTCAAGAACTAGTCACAGTGTGACATGTGGCACGAATTCAGAGGTTTGTATCGATGGTTGAAATGAATGGTGAAAAATGAAACACTGCTGTTGGAGCCCGATAGTTTAATCGGTGCATGGTTTGTAATTTATTTTGTATTCATATTATAATAGTTTCTATCCCTATGAGAAATTACAACCGTTGTGAAAATTTCGACAATGTATAGATATGTAATATTATTTGTTAAAAAAAGGGGAGAGGAAAAATCTAGTTTGTTTCTGAAATGTCTCTGCGTAAAAAAAAGTGTTTTGAGTTTAAAAAATCCCATGTTCCATTCATAAGCTACTACAGAAAACTGTTAAAAGGTAATCTAATTACCATTCAGGATTAACATCAGGATTATCCCCTTTTATTTCTTAGTATGTACATTCTTGGAGTGGAGCCAATCTCCATTGAGCAATTTTCTAAGGATTAACATAAATGTAATGTAGTTTATGGAATATACCTACACTACATTACAATTTGGTGAAAAAGGTATATACCTATATCCAAAGTTAACCATAAGGGTTGGAAACATATGGATAAATATCCCAATATGAAAAACCCAAAGTAGTACATAATGGCTTGGAGAGTTGGAAACGCCATTATAAACTAGGGTGCCATAGATAAAAACAACCCATTTTGGATAAATATTTAACACTCAATGAAGTAGTTATATCTTAATGGAAGAATCCACAACACCCATCCTTACTTCGACATTTTCATAATTAAATAAATATTTATTTAAATGATGTTGACTTACTTTCATAATTAAAAATATATTTTTTAAAATTATGTTGACTTACCGTGATCTCCATCTTCCATCTATTTAGAAAACAAATATCATTTTTGTTTTCTCTCGGAACACAAAATTCACCTTAATCCCATGACCTTGCAACATTGAATTACAAGTCTTCACATTCTCACATGGATTATGTTTCTCCTCTTTATTTGACATATTTTTTTCAATTAGATTTGGAGTTTCTATAAGAACATAAATACAACACCTATTTTTGAAAATTGAACCTAACCTTCACACATATAAACCATATACACTTTAATAACAAATATAATTGATTATGGATAACAAAGTGATGAAAATCAGGAGCTACCATTTTATAAGATCCATAACTTCTTGATGTTGGACAGTGTAGGTATATGGTCTCACTATTTAGGGTCGATTAAGTAACCATTTGCATGACTTTATTCAATATAAAAAACACAAATATACATATCAAAAATAAACTATGTAATTTGTGATTTAACTATATTTTAACCTAAAGCAAAAACCCAACAACACAGAAAAACAACCAACACTCTACAATTTCTTCCTAAGTTATCCATGAACTATTCTAAGTGAATTGGAAATGAATGATTAGCCTCAGTTGGATTTTTCTTGGTATTTACTAATGCAGTAGTTCTTGGTATGATTTATGGAATTGTTTATTTGTTTCTACTACTAACTAGTAATAGCTTAAATTCTATTTCACAACAATTTTCGAGACAAATAACAATATTGAGAATAATAATAAGTCTTTCATCACCATCAAAATCACAGTGTTGGAATGGTCTTTATTAAGAATTTCTCTTCTTCCTTCCCCACTTGGCTTACCTAGGTAACAAAATCTTGAACCACCATGCCTTTGAAGGAACTTTCATTGTAGTTCTCTGACCTACCAAGCTAGAAATTAGAATACTGATAATGGATCATGGGTAGCCATGAAAGCTTGTTAAATTTCTCAAAACACTCTCTAGTTTTTCTTTGTATCATACACTCAACTTAAAACTGTTGGGTATGATTGTCATTGATGTGAAAGAATTTCATTAATAACAAAGGAAAAAGATAACAAGTCAAAAGTGTTGAATGTTGGTGTCAACTTATTGTATTATGGTCGAGTCTTTGTAAGTCGAAGTCAGCCTAGTCGACCTATCGTCAATCATTAACAGATGAATTCGACCTAGTCGACCTCGTCGACCATTGATAGAAGAAATCGACCTATTGTCAACTATTGACAGACGAAGTCGACCTAGTCGGCCTATTATCGACCTATTGCTAACCATTGATAGACGAAGATGACCTAGTCGACCTATTATCGACCTATTGTCAACCATTGACAGACGAAGTCAACCATTTTCAAATGAAGTCGACTTAGTCGACTTATTATTGATTGTTGTCAGTCGAAGTCGACCACTTTTCGACCATTGTCAATTGAGTCGAAGTTGGAGTCGACAGAGTCTCAGAACCAGAATCATGAGTCAGAGTCACAGACAAGCTAGAGTCAGAGTCAGAGTTCGACATTGAATTAAAAAATCACGAGTCGGAGTCGTAGACAAGTCATATTCATAATTGATGACACATTGTAAATCAAAGGATAAAAATGGTTGAAATTTGACCTTGCTACGTTAGGATTGTGAAGTCAAAATATTTCATAATCATGTTGTTAAAACTCACAAGTTTAAACAAACAAGCTAATTATAAGTTAGTTTTTTAAGGTTCACGATGAATATTTGTGATTATTAGGCAAGAGGCATGATTGGAGGTATATAAACAAGGCTTTAGTTTTCCAAATAATGTGTTTATGCACATATATTGAAAATCACAAAGTGTACAAAAAACAGAGAACACATAATCTTATAAGGGTCGTATGGAAGCGCAAGGGAAGTCAACAAAATCATGTAGGAAGTTGTAGCTTCCTTCCATTCATTGATGGTAAATAGGGTGTTGGTGGATCCTTCAGGCATAGCTAAAAACATTGGGTGTTGTATCATCCAACAAGTTGGTGCTTGCAAAATACTTGTAAATATAATTTTTTACTAATAGAAAGTGTTTGTGGTTTTCCCGGTTGGGTTTCCACGATAAAATTATGTGTTATGTTTATATTTTTGTTATTATTAAATAAGGTGATAAAAATTAAATAAATATATAAATACCGATTCACCACCCTCTCAGTATTACTTGATTTTCCAACAAAAACAACTCAACACCATATTGTTTCCCGTATTGTTGCTTTAATTTCAAGAGTGTATGTCGAAGTGCCTCCACTTGTTTGTGCGGATTGTGGTGAAGGATAGCAACAAACCTTGGAGTATCTATCAATCATTGAGTTATCATCTACTTCTAAAGTGAATGTTTCTATCTTCGACTGTGAAACTACCTTTTTTTCCTAACCTCCTATGTGACTTAGTAAGGTCATTTTAAGTTGGAACTTGACGACTAGGGGGCTGGATAGAAATAAACTAGGGAGGCTATTTTATGGCTTGAGCTCTTGTGACATCCCTCAGATAGACATGGAGTCCACTCTCTAAAACGGGAGGGCTGAGTACCAACCATGAGACAAAGTAGGAATTTTTTTATTCTTTTCATCTATGTGAGTGTCATGATCAGTGTTTTAGGGTTTGTGTCTAGTAGGTACTTCTTGTCTGAAGTCCTTGATGGTTTCCTGGGGATTTTGTTTGGGACTATTATTGTTTTTTAGGGGTGGAAGGTGTTATGTGACTCCTTTTATGTTAGATACAATTTCTAGATCTTTGTATTTTATGGTGGCGACCTATTTGGATATGGTGTTCGGTAATGTTCCGGTTTGGGAAGGGAAAATGACTATTGTGCCATCAGTAGGTACTGGTGATCTATCAGTCAAACATTTCAAACCTTGTATAAAGGATAAGGATTTTAAATCCTATATAAAGGATAAGGATTTTAAATCCCTAGATCACATAATACGCTATGTGTTGGGATAGGATGTTTACATGGATAAGGTGGAGTCTCTCTGCCTTTAGGCGTTGGTGGGAAGACTGGATTATTGTGGGAAGACTGGATTATTGTAAGATGAAAAAATATGGACTAGTGAGGTGGGTTACACAACATTGGAAACCTCTCCTCAACTACGCTCCGACGGTGAGTCGTCTTGCAAATGGGTGGCTTTTTTTTTCTCTTCTTGGAGCACTCTGATGCTTCACGGATTTTGGATGTCATGTGGACTATTGGTAATTTCTTAGAAAGAGGCATGTTGATTTCGATCCGGTCAGGGAAAGGGATACTAAGCACCATTTATGGGTTCTCCTGTCGGCTTTCCCTCTACCAATTTCGAACTGAGAAGCTCTGGCAGATACACTATGAATGTTTGTGGATATTGACTAGAAAATTCTACACACTTTCGACAAGCATATTGCGAGGGTCCTCATGGTGTTATATGTCTCGTAGGATTTACCATCTGAGATGGATGTTCATTAGGGAGGGATGGATTTTATACAGCGCCTGGATTATCTGAAAACTCCTTTTCATTGTCATTACTGTCGGAATATGGAACATATTAAGAATCATAGTCCATTTCTTCTACAGGGTAAGTCTTATATTTCATCATACTCTAACGAGGAGGATCTTGGACTGGGATTGACGAAAAATACACATTAGGTATCTTCCCCAACACAAAATTCTGCACTTGATACATGTATGTACTCTTCATATTCACATGCTATTTATGAGGATTTAAATAAGGGTGAGCTATATTTTATTGATGATGTGGAAAAGGGGGATTATCTTTGTAAATTTTCTACCTCTAATGATCAGATAGAGGGTGTTGTGGAGGTTCATGCCCTATTTGTGGTTGGTGGGTATTTTACACCTAGGGGAGGCGGGGGATCGCACAACCTTCTTCGACTACTAAATTTTTTTCAAATACTATCCCAGGTGGGTTAGACTCAGGGGAGGGTTTATTGGAACCTTCATTAGCACTCCCTAAGGGATTGTTGACTAATGTTGATGAATGTGTGTCCCTGGGAGTAACACTCTTCTCATCTGAGGAGTTCCCCCTTTAGCTTCATCTATTGTTGGTAACTTGGTCCAATATTTAGTTTGGGAACCCTCTCCTTCTAGCCCATTGGAGATGCCATCTTTCAAATACCCTAATCTCCAAAAATCCCTTCCTATTTTCATGAGTAGGACACCTATGAATCCATATTTTCTACAACTAGTGCCCATACTCTATCAAATTGTCACCATTAGAAAGTCTAACAGGGTTAGAAACTCCTCTCTCTCTTAGAGTGATGAGGCATTGGTTTATGTCTACAAGTATATTCCTCTCTCCAACATAATTAAGGAGGCTGCTAGAGAAGGCCTCGGTATGGGTTATCCCCCACCTACTAGGGTTCTTAGAGAAACGATGTCCACTGAGTCGTCACACTGATGTGTATCCTCTCCTTCAATATATGTGGGTTTGGAGGGCCTACCAAACAAAGGGCCCTCAATTTTTTGGTGGATGAGATCAATCTTGATTTGGTTTTCCTTTAAGAAACTATGTGTTATCGTGACGAGGCCTTACTTTACTTTGCAAAGATCAAATCGAATTGGGAATTTTGTGCAACTAATTCAAGTGGAATTTTGAGGGGCTTATTGATGGGATGAAACCCCAATGTTGCATGTTGCAAGGCTTTTATCTCCCAGGAGGGTATTTTGGTGAAGGAAAAGTTCAAGGGGTCGGATTTTCCATTATCTTGCTTAAATTGTTATGGAACTTACCATAATATTGAATTTGTATGGAATGTAGCAGTGGATGGGGGTGTTTTTAATAAGTTTAATCTCATCATTGAAGGTGACCTTAAATTTACCTTATTTGATGCGGATATATGGGGGGATAAAGCTTGTATAGATCCATTATCTTAATACGTTTCCCAGTTACTTGTTCAAACACAAATGGTGGACATTACTTCAAACAAGTTTGGGACGACTTGGAGGACCGATCGCGTGGGGGTAGAGGGGATCAATAAAGGGCTAGATAGATTCCTTACAATTGAATCAATGGTATCCTTTTATTATCGTCATAGAGCTTGGGTTGTTCCTTTGGTTATTTCTGACCATTTTCCTATATGTTTCTAATGGGAGGGTAGGGTTAGTATATCTATGTTTCCTTTCAAGTTCAATCACTCATTGTTGGGAGAGGAGGATTTTACTCTCCTGGAACAAAATGATTAGACTAGTTTTGAGTTTCAAGGGGGATTGGATGTGATGAAAATCTCGGTCTGTAGATTGAAGAGGCTGAAACAGATTGTGGTTGACTGGAAAAGGGATGAAGAGGAGAAGGGGTCAAGAATTGAAATCACTTGATAAGGATATTCAACTTATTTTCCTTCAATCCCCCAATAGAATTTTATCAAAGGAGGATACACTTCACATTACGGATCTGAAGGTACGGGAGCAACTGTTGTCTCTTGATACCTTGATATGGAGGTTAAAAATAAGGGTTGTATGGATTGAATAGCGGGATGTGAATACCAAATTTTTGCATAGCTTTGCTAGTTCTATATGTAATGGTAATTTGATTTGGAATCTTCATGATGAATATGGGAATTGTTTTCATGAGCAGAAACATATGAAGATTGAAGTTGTTAAACATTTTACAAAACACTTCAGGTAGGATGGATGAGCACTTATCTCAGATCAACTACATGTCATAAAAAACTTCCCCTATTTATTCTCTCTGGAGGAAGCCTCAGAAGTTGGAAAGGAAGTTACATTAGAGGAAGTGGAATCGATACTTAAGGGGTTTGATAAGGACAAAAGTCCTGGTCCAAACAGCTGGACAGTGGAATTATTTTTAGGTTTTTTTGAACTGGTTGGTGTTGATTTACTAGCGATGGTGGAACAATCATGGACCGAAGGGTATGTTTCTAGAGCTTTGAGTGCCAAATTTCTCACACTTATTCCAAAATGTGAGAAACTTGTTACTTTTTTGGATTATCTGCTAGTATCTCTTTGTAACCTTATTTATAAGGTGATTACCAAGATAATTTCTAACACGTTGAATTCAGTGTTGGATGAGGTTATCACCAAATAATAATGTGGTTTCCTTAGAAACCGCCAAATACTTGAGGATGTGGGAATTACTTAGGAAGTACTCCATACCATTAAAGTGAAGAATTTGGATGCTCTTGTTATGAAGAAGGATCTCATTAAGGCTTATGACAAGGTTAATTGGGTATTTTTTAGGCTTATCCTCCTACAGGTGGGGTTGGATGTGGATATTCTAAACTAGATTATGGCGTGTATAACATCTACAAAATTTTCGGTGCTCAATAATAGGTCCCCAACAATTTTATTCAATGTGAACCGAGTCATAAGACAGGGTTGTCCCCTGTCCCCTTTACTTTTCTTGATGGTCATTAAAGGACTAAGTCTTCTAGTTGGAGAAGCGAAGAAGAAAGGTAAGATACAAGGGATTAGTTTCTCCAATATGTTATCCATAACACATCTTCTATTTGTAAACGTTGTGCTATTGTTTGGGAGTGGTTCAGTGGATGAATGGATGAATTTCAATTCCATTATTAATTTATTATTTTTTGCGTCAGGAATGAGGATTAGTCAAGAGAAGTGTTCTTTCCTATGCAATGGGGTGAAGGAGAAGGTGATTACTCGGATTGGATCCATTTTTGCATATAAAATGGAACCTTTGTAGATTGGGTTCATATATCTAGGGTATTGGCTAAAACCTATTAATTATTGCATCAATGATTGTCAATGGATCATTAAGACGTGTGAGAATAGGATTAGCAATTGGTCATATTGGTTTCTATCACTAGGAAGCAAACTGATACTCATTCAATCGGTATTAAGTGGCATCCTAGTATAATGTTTTTCACTAGAAAGGATTCCTGCTATTATACTAAATATTCTTAGACATAAAATGTACAATTTCCTGCCGAGAGGGTCGACATTCAAGAGAAAAATTCACTTGGAAAGGTGGGATCATTTCCATACCATATGGTTATGGGGGATGGAATGTTAAAAATATAGAATTGTTCAACATTTCTCTACGGTTAAAACGTATGTGGTTGGAACTCCTTCATAAGGTCCTATGGAACCATATTATCCTTACCAAATATATGGGTAAATCATGCCTACTACGGTGGATTAAATATTCAGAGAAGTCGATTGTCAGGACATCATACTTCTGGAATGGATTTGTCAAGGTTTTTTATTAGATCAGTAAAGCATTAAGATAGAAAGTGGGGAATGGGAAGTTGATCATATTGGGGGTGGACCCAATGGTTGGTCTAGAGGACTCATATGTTCTTTCTCTGAATCTCGTGGCCTATCTAAATGATTATGGTTTGTACACTCTCAACCATGCATGTAACTTGGATGGGTGATCTAACTCGCATGCATATTGGTTAAAAGAAAAATATTTGGAATTGACAGGAGCCTATAAGGAGGAATGGTCTCGGTATACTATCAACCTCAATAGGGTTGGAATTAGATTGAAGGACTATGAGGATCGAGTATTCTATATCTTTAATGAAGTGACAAGTCAGGTAACTGCCAAACATGCATACAATTTCATTGTTAAATTCCTTTTAGCCTTGGTGGAGGGGTGGTGGCAGCATCTTTTATGGAAGTGGAACCATTTTAGTAAAACTTAAATTATTCACTTAGATTTGTATGGAAAACATAATTATTGCATGGGATAATTTAATCATATGGGGATGGGAGGGACCCAATAGATGCTATTTGTGCAATTTGGATGTGGAAAATGTGGACCATTTATTCGTTGGATTCTCA
Source organism: Pseudotsuga menziesii (assembly GCA_001517045.1). Classification (NCBI taxonomy): domain Eukaryota; kingdom Viridiplantae; phylum Streptophyta; class Pinopsida; order Pinales; family Pinaceae; genus Pseudotsuga; species Pseudotsuga menziesii. The sequence goes on from LPNX010282706.1 coordinate 152,645, forward strand.
TTTGGGCGGGTTGTTAGAAACATAGTTGTGGAAATATTAGGTTTGACCTTCAGGTAGGAGGCTTCAACATTGAATGTCAATATTCTATAATGGATTAAATATTCTCATGGTCATCAATATCTCCCACTCCTTTGTAATTGGAAAATTTGGCAATCTAGAAAGGGTTAGATTGTTTATGATAAGTGACATGATATAAGTAGATTATGTGTCGGTATCATAGGTCTACATAATAACTTTCCAGTTTACAAACATCCAAAATCTCCTAGAAATATTGGTTATGCACATGTTTTCAACTATACAACATGTTTCTTTGATGGGGCAGTAGCACAAGGTATTGGTGGTGCAGACATAATTTTATATATCAGTAATGATCATTATTATCAGTTGAGGCTTGACTGTGGTAAGAGCACTAATACTCATGTTGAATTATTGGCACTCTGGGCTTTGTTGTTATTTGCTACTTATATTGGGATACCTTAATTAAATATCTTTGGAGACTCCAAAGTTATCATTGATTGGGCCAATCAATTTTCATAACTACTGGTGTTGGATCTTGACCAGTGGTGTGCTCACATTATAGAGTAAAAGAGATCAATCCTTAACCTCGTTTTTTGACATATATAAAGAGAGCATAACAATATTGTAGATAGTTTATCCAAGGAGGATTTAAACCTTGAGACGGGATACTTACTACATCTCTTAATTTATGGAAGGATAGAAGATTTATGAAGGCAATGTACAAGCCTTTAATTGAACCCTGACCAGTATGGATATGTGTTGTTTCTTTTGTTATCTGGTCGATACGCTACTTGGTGTGGTGTAGGTTTGAACCTATTACTATTTTTGGTTTGCAGTAATAGGCTCTTTTTTTATTTATTTTTGGGTTGTGGTTATAGGCTCTTTTTATTTTTGGGCTATGTAATTTATGGATTTACTGTGTACTCTGATCTGTGTATAACAATCAAGATGACTAATAGAAAAAGACACTTTGTTTCTTAGCAATGTACTTTTTCTACCTTTGATTCTCTGGAATATCAAGGAACTATTTTTTTCTGCTTGAAAAAACCCTCCTTTGTGACTTCTTATTTTAATCACTTTTCTTTTCTCAATGTAGGTATTGCCAAATTTAGCTAACTCTCTTCTTTTTGGAGATTCCAATAGCTCCACTTTTTCTTTGCCTTACTTTGGTGATAAGATGAAATTGTTTTCTATTATAGTGTTGAAGACTCCACTATGACATTTTCAACTTTTATTTTTTATTTTTTTCTGATTAAGGTCTTCTTCAATTTTGGCGAGCAATGATTCAAAGAGACATGGTTGGTTCCTTGTAGGGTGTGGGATAAATTAAAGAATGACTTGGATCTAGGTAGTTGGAATGAGGAACAATACTTGCATGAAAATTCTTCTTCAATTATGGCGAGCAATGATTCAAAGAGATACGGTGAGCTTCTTGTACGACGAGCAGTCATCCAAACAATTCAGTAGGAGGAATTGCTTAATATATATTTTGGATTACATTGACATCATTTAATTGTTTATGAGGATTTTCTCACATCTCTATGATCCTTCAATCCCTATAATGGTTGTTTTAATAGTTGTGGGAGGATTTCTTGTAAAATAAATTTTGTTATGTATAGAAATATGGAATATTGAAAGATAGTTTTTCTAAACATAAAAGAAAATCAATGAATCATACTTATTCCAAAGAAATGAATTGGGAAAACCTTTCACAATGATTCTAGTCCATGTTCATCAATGTTTTCACAATCTACTATGAGAATCATTATGGAAAAATGTAAAAGCATGAAAAAATAAATGTATCATTTATCATTAAACTTGGATTGTTCTTATACATTGATCAGTGGGTTGTCACTTGCATAACCCATATGTTATTTGTGAGTAGTGCATTGAGAATTTTGGCTATACTTGTTATGTATTCCAAATTCACTACCCATCACTAGTTTTGAATGACCTCCCTCTTGCAGGCATGGGCATGGTGCTTCCCCTCTAATACTAGTTGTTGTAAAGCAACACTTACTAGTTATGTCATATGGTGATGTTGTCTACTATCTAGGTATGACATTTCTAATGATACTCAATTAATATAATAAATTTGTTGAACTTACTCTTGTATGTCCATATGTCATTATATGTCAATTACACAGTAATATATTTTAACCTGGTTGTTTGGAAAGAGTGTTTATGATATTGGGTTGGATTAGAGGTGGAAGGAAAGAATAATGTCATCAAAACAAATCAAATTCCTATCATCACAAATAAATCTTAAATTGCATAACATTGTTGAAGTGCTTAATGTTTTTTCATCCACAACATAGGTTGCATGAGTGGCACACTGAGACATTAGAGAACTACTCAAATGAACATAGAGATATGAATATTTCATTGAAGATAACATTTCTAAGATTGATTATGCAATCAAATCGATGATCTATAGCTATAAGAATACATAAATGTGTAATTATCCATATACATTTATGTTTGGCAATGTTGGCTTCTATTGAGGTAATGCAAGTTATAACCAAAATAATCAAGAGTTTCTTAGGTCAAGGAGGAAAAACCATGAAGAAAAATACCATATGGTTAACTATAGAGAATAAGATCCCCTTATTACCAAGGTAGGAAAATTAACAAAGACCTGGATCTAATTAATAAGGTCTTGGATTCTACCCTTGTCTAGTACCCCATTTAAGATAACATAGAGCATGGTGTAAATACGTAATAAACAAAAATATACATGAGGTCTCTCAATGTCGATATGTTGGATAAGCACCCTCCATAGATAAGAGGATCCCCCATGTAGCATTTGATACTACCTTCTCCTTCTCATAATGTCCATGATGGTTCAATTCAAACTATAATAGTGAAAATGTGGTCTTCCCTTCCCTAGTCCATAGTTTTTATTAGAATGTTGGTGAATATAACATCATATTGCTTTAATTGCTTCCATGCTCTATTTCACATAATACTTCATAGCTTCCTCCCATACTTAATTTGTTGCATATTTCAATCAATGAATTCCATGAAACATCATCCCTTGCATGGTTTTCACACATGTATTTGGCCAAATAGTTAGCCTACAAAGTTATAAGCAACAAGATGCCTTATAGTGGAGATGGAAACAAATGCACCAAGTTCCTAAATCTTGCTTCACTTTTATCACTTTAAAAGACATTCATTAAGGATAACAACATATCGTCAAATTTAACTTCACCTTAATTGGCCTTAATAATAGTGTTTTGGTTGCTTCTGCAATCCATGTTAGTCTTCATTTGGGGAATTATAATAAATTGTGGGAAAATGGAAATGAGTGGGAAAATGAAGCAAACAAGCATCAATGAGCTTGGGGTGATGAATTATAAACCATTTGTAACACTAATTGAAACTAGTACAAAGTTGAGTAAGAAGGATCATGGCTCAAGTGTTAATTCAACATTATAAAATAGAATGGTAGGTAATCTCATGTTTTTTACAGCAAAACAGCTTGATATAATGTATGAAGTGAATCTAATTTTCAGGTTTATGGAGTCTCCAAAAAGTACTCATTAAAAAACTAGTAAAGGGATATTGAGATATGTTGCTAGAACAAGAGTTTGGAATTATATATATATCATAGTAAAATTTTAATTTGATTGGTTATACAGACAGTGATTTTGTAGGAAGTAGTGATGACAGGAACACTACATATGGTTATGTGTTCATTATTGGATCTAGAGAAATATCTTAGGAATGTAGGAAGCAACCCATTGTGACATTGTCATCTACACAAGAAGAGTATGTTGCAGCAAGTAGAGAAACATATCAAACAATTTGTATGAGGAGGATATTGACTAAGTTGTTACATGATTAAGAAAAACCAACTCATATTTACTGTGATAATAAATCTGTCATTACGTTGTCAAAAAATCATGTTTTTCATAAGAAGGGAAAGCATATTGATACAAGGTATCACTTTATTAGAGAGCTTATGAATTGTAATAAAATTTGTGTTGAGTTTTGCATGTTTGAATATCAATTGGCATGCATTTTTACAAAATCATTATCTAATAGTTAATTTAAAAGTTAATATATCAACAATTGCAGTTCAAGTAAAAATCATGATTGGAGTTGAAGTTAAGCTAATAGTTGTATCATCAATGGAGTTAAGCTCATAGTTGTATTGTTTAATCTAATAATTAATTTAAAAGTTAATATATCGACAATTGCAGTTAAGTAAAAGTCACAATTGGAGTTGACATTAAGCTAATAGTTGTATCATGAATAGAGTTAAGCTCATAGTTGTATCTATTAATCGAATGTTTGTATCTAATAATCGAATAGTTGAAGTTGAATTTTATTTTTTCCAACTATCACGAACTTTACTTATCAATGTTAACTAAGCTATTTTTATTTATTTTTAATTATTAATTATGAAAAAACATAGATAATAATCCACCCCAAAATTCTAACATACATATACCTATCTACACAATTATTTCAAATTTTTTTATGCATCTATTTTAAAATATTGTCGCTACTATCTCTCTCTCTCCACTATTTCAATTTTTTTATGCATGTATTTTGGGCGATTTCTAACAAATACAGAGGAATATAATTATCAATTTTAACCACATAACCACTCAATTAGCCTTCTCATTCTTTCTAATATGACAGTTACATACAATTCAAGGGTTGTGATATGCACAACGAAGCAACTTTTCAGTCCATGGTTTAAATTTGAACTCTCATCACTCACATCACTAGATAAATCTAAGTATACATTCACAGTAATAGTTTATAGGCTATTCCACGACAATTCTCAAGACAAATAATAAGTGAAAATCAGTGTGTTGGGATGGTCTTTATTAACAACTGTATCTATCAATCAAGATCGAGTTGTCGTCTACTTGTTAAGTGAATGTCGCCATCTTCGACTGAACTTACCTTTGCATGTCCATATGCCATTATATGTCAATTACATATTAATAGATTTTAACTTGGTTGTTTGGAAAGAGTGTTTATGATATTGTGTTGGATTAGAGGTGGAAGGAAAGAATAATGACATCAAAAGCTCTCAAATTGCTATCATCACAAACAAAGCCTAAATTGCACAACTTTGTTGAAGTGCTTAGTGCATTTTCATCCACAACATCAGTTGCATGTGGCACACTAAGACATTAGAGAACTAATTAAATGAACATGGAAATATAAATATTTCATTGGAGAAAACATTTCCAAGATTGATGATGCAACCAAATCAATGATCTCTAACTATAAGAATGCATAGATGTGTAATTATCCATATACATTTATGTTTGACAATGTTGGCTTCTATCGAGGTAATGCAAGCTATAACAAAAACAATTAAGAGTTTCTTAGGTCAAGCAGGAAAAACCACGAAGAAAAATACCATGTAGTTAACTATAAGACAATAATATCCCCTTATGACCAAGGTAGGCTAGTTATCAAAGACTAGGATCTAATGAACAATGCCTTGGATGCTAAGCTTGTATGATGCCCCATTTAAGAGAAACTAGAGCATGGTGGAAATAGGTAATAAACAAAAAAAATACGTATGGTCTCTCAATGTGGATATGTCTTGATAAACACCCTCCATAGACAAAAGGATCCCTCATGGAATTTGATACTACCTTCTCCTTCTCATAATTTCCATGGACACCCATGGTTCAAATCAAATTATAATGGTGAAAATGCGGTCTCTCCGTCCCTAGTTCAGAGTTTTTATTGTACTACATACAATAAGAATGCTAGTGAATATAAATTTATTTAACTTTAATTGCTTTCATGCTCTATTTCACATAAGAGTTCCATGGCTTCCTCCCATACCCAATTTCTCGCATCTTTCAATCAATGAATTCCATGAAATACCATCCCTTGCATGGTTTTTGCACATGTATCTGGCCAAATAGTTAGCCTACAAAGAAATATGCAAGCTATGCATAACTTACCAAGATGGGTTATAGTGGAGAATGAAAAAACCACACCAAGTTCCTAAATCTTGCTCAACTTTTATTAGTTTAAAATGCATTCATTAAGGATAACCATAGATTGTCAAATCTAACTTCATCTTCATTGGCATTAATGATAGTGTTTTGCTTGCTTCTGCAATTTGAGTAGGGTTATGCTTTATTTCATGCCAATCTTCATTTGCAGAATTATAATAGATTGTGGGAAAATGGCTATGATTGGGAAAATGAAGAAAGAAAGCATGATTAGGTTAAAACCCTCATCAACATTCCCAACCCTTGTTTCTAAATACACACAAAATTGCAATGAAATGGAAAAAACAAAACTTAGTCGTGGGAAATTCGATGAACCAATGGGTTGGATTCATGTGGAGGTGATATATTGTTCTCTTTTGATCATGTTCGCAATCTAAAGAATGAAAATAAGGTTGGGATGCTATTTTTTTCGCATAAAAATTCTCTTCTAAAAGATTAAAAGATTCTTAGTCGAAACATTGGGAAGAGAATATAAACTCTCGTTTGAGAGGTTTCTTTGAGACTTATGAAATTTTAAAATTCTCTTCCAAAATGCAATCTATTGATCAAGAAAATTATGTATCAATGAAAACTCCCACCAAGAAAATTTTAACTTGAGGTAAAGTCAATAAAACTCTTGGTCTAGATATTTTCAAACTCTTTACTAAGACATTAACTCTCAACTAAGATATTTTGTTGATTTATTCTTGGTTTAAAAACAAGATTTACAATCCTTCTCCTCCCCTTACTCCAAAAATTATTACCCATTTTTGTGTTTTCACACACATGCAGGTCTTTTTTGTGTCCCACATAGGAATCCTTGTTAGCATTCTCTTGTGTTGATTTTGATGTCCTTATGTTCAGTTTGACATCTTAGTTGCATCCAACTTGTATCTTAGTAGCATCCTTCTAGTGTCTCAGTTGTCCATTTTGACATCCAACTAGCATCTCATTAGCAGTGTTAGAGTCCCATTATCATCCAAACAATGTCTACTTAGAATCCATCTAGCATCTCACTAACCAATTATAGTATCGCATTAAATTTGGGGAGGTAGCATCTCATTGAACATTTTTTTAGCATCCAAACAATGTTTCTTTAACATTGAGTCTAGAATCCTTGTAGCATTTGAGAGTCGTCTTAGGGATGTTGGATTAGGTTTTTTGTGTGGGTTACATTTGTTATGTAGGTTAGTGGAATAGGATAGGTTATGTGGGATGGTGAGGACATACGTTAGGTGGATTACTAGATTAGAAGGTTAGGAATGATGTGGGGTACATTGTATTATTTGGGTTATGGATGCTAGTTCAGTTAGTAGTGTTGGATAGGTAGGTAAGATATGCCAATGGGATGGTTCATATGGGGATCAATAAGTTAGGCAGGTTAACTTTTGGCAGTTTGTGTAGTATGTTTGTGGGGTAGGTAGGTTAGATGATAGGTGGGTTAGGTTTATGGGTGACGTTATATGTTAGATCGGTAAATATGTTGTGAAGGTTAGCAAGATGGGTTGGCTAGTTTAGTGGATTATGTAAGTTGCATGGCATAGTGGAGTAGGTTAGGTAGTTTAGTTGGTTTAATGGATTAGTTAGGTTAGTGTATTTTCTTCTACATAAAAGAATAGTTATTGAACAAAATGTGTGTATATTTTTAGTAGCTCAAAACATGCACACTTTTGTTTACTTCAAACTATGAGTGAGACTATTTTTTTTTCATGCTTTTTTCCCCATAAACCATGTCTTTAGCCAAGGTACACATCCTTGAGTTGCTTCTAATGGATGAAATCTAGTTGATATTCTTCTCTTAGGAAAATAATTATCTTGATAAGACTAATGTACCAGTCTAGGCCTAATTTAGTTATTTCATATTAGTGTAGTGGGTACAACTCTCTCAATGGGAATATGGATGTCATTAGGATATTTTGAGCCCCAAGGAAGGGTATTATATCCATAAACATGTTTATCCTAGGAGGAAACTTGGGAATTTGAACCTTAAGGGAATTTCTAGAGCTCAAGAAACATGAATCTGGTCTTGAACCACCACATGAGACCTATTTCGGGTATCCTTAGCCTTTGAGTATGGATATGCTCCATTAGAATGTTTTAAGTGCCAATGATGGGTCTTCAATACCTCAACATGGTCAAGGAAAACACACGGGCCTTAGGAAAAAAGATATTAATGCTCTATGTTCATGAAAGATGCCTTAAGCCACTCAAAAAGACCCTTGGAGAGGATCTTTTCCCTTCAATTAGGGACACAACTACCACTGTATTGTTTTGAGCACTATGGATGGGTCTCAAGGCCCTAGATATGGTTGGGGGACTTAGGAATTTGGAGATTCGGGGACTAAAGGAAGCTTCTAGGGATCAAGGATTATGAATAATGCCTCAAACCACCAGATATGACACCACAAGGGTTCTTTAGCCTTCAAGTATATATTATCACCAAGAGTATTCAAGCATTAGGGAAGGAAATTTGAGCCATAATCCTAAAAGGAAGTTTCTGTGACTTCAAGGCCATGAACTTTACCTCAAACCACCACATCTTACAACTTGAGGGGATATTTGACCTCCAATTGGAGATAAGGGAACCATTATGAGATTTCTAGCATTAGGAATGTGCTTTGATCCAAATCTAGACATGGTTAAAAGAGAAAATAGAGCCTTATCATGCCTTAATGGAATCCTTAAAGGCTCAATAATGTTAAATATGCAAACAACCTTAAATCACCACACATGAATTCTCTGAGAGAATTTTGGCTTCCAAGAAGGGTTAGGGGCACTATCATTAGGTTTTAAGAACCAAGGATGTTTATTGATTCCATTCCAACAGTTAAGGGAGGATAGGCCTTTACCCCTAAACACAAGAAGGAAAATACCTTGTAGTGGCTTTTTTCTTTTTTGAAGCTCCTATAAAAATATTCCAAATAACTATTTATAGTGGAGGTCTCTAGCGGAGGTGAGTGGGAGCAGTTTTTAGTGTATTTTTTCATACGATGCTTTTATACATGAGAAATGCATTCATGCACCTTAATTATAAATTCCCTGGTGTGTTTATTAAAAAAACACACCGGTGCAAAAAATTACCGTAAACACAAACAACAATATTTATTTTCTATTTCGACCTCCTATAAAAATCGGTGTGTTTGATACATACTTGCGCACCAGTTTGTAAGTACACTTAACGCATTGGTATTAACAAAAAAACCATCCAAATAAAAAAAATATTTACAAAAATGTAATTAAAAACAAATACATTGCATTCCATATATCCTAACTGTTGATTAAGTTGTCATTGATTCCAACTGTTGATTCCTTGGTTCCCATTATGGAGCCCCTGAGGGTTAGTGTTTAGTTTGTGGTTTTATGTGTCATAGGAGCCCTTTTGACATTATCCAATACCAAGCTTGAATCCCCTGGAGGCCTTGGAAAAATGGAAAAATCCCTGGGTCAAGTGCCCCTAAGTTGTATCTTGGTCCCATTTGAGTCTATTGTCAAGTTCCTTGATCATGGTTGATCTTTGGTTACTTTTATTTGTGCTACTTGTTATGCTTGTACTTCTTTTGGTGTCTTCAATGATTGTTGGATTGATTATGTGGCTCATGTGTGTAAGTCCCTTGATGTGTTGATGTTGGAACACATTGCTTTCATTGAATGGTCTTGAGGTTGTTGAGTTATTGTGGGGTCCTTGAGTCCACAAGCTTAGATCTTGATCCTCTTGCATGTGGAGACTTTGTTCTTGGAGCCCACACTTATGGTGGTATGTTGGAACCCAATCTTATGGGGTCCTTGGTGTCCTTGGAAATTTGGGTATTGAACCCACACATATGGTGGTTTGAAGGCCCTTAGACGCTATATGGTCATTGGAATGTTGTAGCCTTGGGATCATGCATATGAAGCCCATAAGGTGTTGCAACCTAGTGGTGAGGTATTTTTACCCACCTTTTGGGGTTTTGGTACTCTTATGGTGATGAAGATATACAGTGGAACCATTGGATATGTTCTTAATTATATGGAGACCTTAAATATGATGATGATATTCTTGAAAAAGGCTTTGTTCCCACTTGATTGGTGGTGTTTGGGTCCTTGATACCCTTGATATGATGAGTATATGGTGAATCCCTCCTCCTTTTTTGTGTGAATTATGTGGATGTGAATACCATCGAATCCATCATGCATTTGATGATGCCCATTGAAGCCTTTGACCTTGGAACTTATGCATAAGGTAACATGGTCTTTGGCACCTATATGTGTGGAATATTTGAAGTCCTGAACAAATTGAATAATTTAAGGGAATTAGACCAATAATCTGTAAATAAACCCATCATAGAGAGATATTCCTCGCCATGCTATTTCCTTTGATATGTGGAGCATCTTCTAACTCCTTACGATTGAAGAGAAATGAAATTTCGAAGTTGGTGTACCCCACATTTTTTGGTCAACCAACCAAACAAAAGAGAATTTAATTATTTGTAATTTTGAATTGCATGCCGGTCCAGTTTGAGGTACTAACTTTCCTCCATGACCTATATAAATAGAATATCAAACATTTCATTTAATCATGAATCAAGTCTCTCTTTGGTGTTTCACAACTCTTGGAGAAAAGTGCAAAACTTTGTGGAGGAGAAATTTTTGGGCATCTTCACAAAAATTGACATGAATTTCTCATATGGAATCAGAATTACAAAACTATTGGCTCATTGGAAATATTATTACAAGGGCTATGTAATGACATAATATAAAGTTTTGTTTGGTTTGTATATTGCTTCTTCATATTGTGATCTTAAAAAATGTATGGTACATGCTTCTGGGTTTCTCTTGTGATGACACATGTCTCTCATGGATAGATTTCATCTTTGATCTTAGTATGTGAGCCTCTATATTGGTATATATATTTAAGGTCATTGAATATGTTATAGAGACTATGGTGATGGTTTTCTTGGCATACATCTTGATGTTATATTCATATAGATATTAATGATTATCTTAGATATTTTTGGCATAGATCGTGGTGTTTATCTTGACTATTGTATAGTGTATTATTGAATGAGAAGTTGACATGTAGGTAATATATCTTGTGAGTGATTTCTTTGATCAACCTAAGCGTTTCTTTGAAAACTAGTTTGACAAGTGTTTATCATTGTGCCTTTGACCTAAGTAGAGATGGACTGCTATTGATTGTTAATGACAACCTTTGACAGTATTGTAAGTGTTAGAAAGACAAGATCGTAGAGCAATAAAATTTATACAATTAAAAAATTAAAAAAGATGCAAATATTAAACACATTACAAGAGAGACACATATATAACGTGGTTCACCCAATATGGGCTACATCCACACAGAAATTTCAAGTCCTTTATTAGTATATCATCTAGCAAAACGAAGGGATACAACCTACAAGAACCTTGTTGCACTTCCTCTTCACACTCTCATAGTCTCTCTCACGCAGTCACAAAGATTGTTTTACAATGCCACAATACAATACAACACACAGTTGTATTACAATTCCTTCATTTTATAAAGGGAATACCATAGGAAAATACCATGGGTTTCCCAAATACCATGGGCCCGTAAATCACTCATTATTGACCAAGTCATGGCTATAAAATTACAACATTTTACAACGAATTTTTTCCTAAATTTTTGCTACAGGGGCGCTTGCCTCAAACCCCCTCCAGTGGGGGAATCCCAAACTAGTCGCCCCCCTGTACCCCTCTAAAGACTATAGTGGGGGTATATCCCCCCTTGTCAGGTGTTGGGATCCAAACACGACTGAAATTACATCTTTGAATCAAGAAGATCAGGCTCCACAACCAACAATCTCCCACTTGGAGACTGGTCACAATAACTCCACCGTTGTTACACTTGCTGGACTATGATCTGAACCTTGGACCTAAAAAATTTGTCATCTTCACCTTCATGCTTGAAGGCCAACAGAAACTGAGAAGGAAATCAATTTCTCTCTGGTTACTACCTTTATCAACATGTCTGCATGATTCTGGCTAGTATGTATCTTTTCCAACTTTAACAGTTCATCTTACAGAGCATATATTATGAAATGGTAATTGATTTGTATATGTTTAGTATTCGAATGAAAGGCTGGTTTCTTTGCAAGATGATTGGCACTCTGGATGTCATTGTACAACCTGTTATTCTCCTACTTATTACCCATTTCCTCCATGAACCTATGTAACCAAATCATCTCTTCACTAGCCTCTGTAGCAGCAATGTACTATGCTTCCATTGTTGAAAGTGCAACAAGACTTTATAGTTTTGAAATCCAACTTACTGTTGTTCCACCCACAGTAAATACATACCCTATGGTTCTCCTCTCGTTGTTTTTATCATAATCCATAGTTGTGTCAACATATCCCTATAGAACAATGTATGAACCTCCAAAACATAATGCATGAGAAGTGGTACCTCTCAAATATGTGAGAATTCGTTGTACTTCCTTTCAATGCTCTTTACTTGGATTTTCCATATAACTACTCACAACTCCCACTACATGTGCAATATCTGCTCTAGTGCACACCATGGCATACATCAGGCGGGCCAACTACTGATGAATAGGGGACCTTGGACATGTATTATATCTCTTCATGTGTCTTCGGACACATCTCTGTACTTAGTTTGAAATGGCTAGCAAAAGGTGTACTGATTCATTTTGCATTCTACATTATCAACCTCTCCAACACCTTTTCTATGTGCTCACCTTGAGACACTATCAATTTGTGATTTTTCTTGTCTCTTGTTATTCTCATACCAAGGATTTTCTTTGCAGCACCCAAATCCTTCATCGCAAATGATTTAGCTAGTTTTCTTTTNCTCATCCACATACAATAACAAGATAATATGTCTTCCATTATCTAGCCTCTTGAAATAAACAAAGTGGCCAGAATGGAATCTACTATAACCTACTCTGTCATAAACTTATCAAAATTTAAATACCATTGCCTTTGAGCTTGCTTCAAGACATACAATCTTGTCTTCAACCTGCAAACCAAATTCTCCTTCCCTTTGACCTCATACCCTTTTTGCTGCTTCATATAGGTCTCTTCCTCCAAATCCCCATGGGGAAAGGTTTTTTGTACATCTAACTATTCAAGATGAAAATATTCTACCTCCACTAAACTTAAAATAGTCCTAATTGAAGTCATTTTAACAACAAGAGAAAATATTTCATCAAAGTCTATACCTTTCTTTTATTCAAACCCATTTACAACAAGTCTGTCCTTGTATTGCTTGTTGCCTCCATCTTCTTCCTTCAACCCGTAAACCCATTTATTCTACAATGCCCTTTTCCCTGCAGGAAACTCAACCAAATCCCATGTTTGGTTTCTTACCAATGATTCTATCTCATCATCCATGCCTTGCTCCCACCTCTTTTTAGTTTCTACCTGCATTTCCTCTTCATAACATTCTAGTTCACCAGAATTAGCAATCAATAAATAATAGAGTGAAGGATAAAATCGTTCAGGGGGGTCTACTTAACCTTGTAGATCTTCTTACATTTGCAAGAGTTTGAGGTCCCTATTGTTGCTCTTTATTTTCTAGTTCCTTTGAAACTTCATTTTATTTGATTTCATCAAGCATTGTCTATTGTGTGTTTTCCTTTTCCTCTTTATTTCCCTGCAACCGATCTTTGTACATAACCTTTTCATTGAATACTACATCTCTACTCCTAATGATTCTGTGATTTTCATAATCCCATAAGCGATAACCAAAATCATCAAGGTACATTTCTTGGATTTAGCCTCAATCTTTGTTCTGTTTTCTTTATCAATATGGAAAAATGCTTCACAACCAAAAGTTCTCAGAAATGAGTAGTTTACCTTTTTTTCTGTCCATTCCTCCTCTGGAATCCCACCATCCAACATGCTTGAATTCCCTATGTTTATTAAATAAATAACAGTATCTATAGCATCAACCCAAAATTGTAACAAAAAACCTACATGCAATCACATAAACCTTGCACTCTCCATGATCGTTCTGTTCATTCTTTCCGACACACCATTTTCTTGTGGTGTTCCAGGGACTGTTTTCTCTCTGCGAATCCCATTGTATGAATAGTAATTATCAAACTCCTTGGTGTAGTATTCACCTCCATTATCAGCTATAAGACATTATAACTTTTTCCCTGTCTCATTCTCAACCAAATATTTCCACTTCTTAAAAGTAACAAACACATCAGATTTATGTCTAATGAAATAAACCCAAGTTTTTCTAGTTTCATCATCAATAAAAATAACATAATGACAAGAGCCACCGAAAGATTGTATCTGAGTAGGTCCCCATACATGTGTATGCACAAGCTCTAACTTTTCACTCTTATTTTGTTTCCAAACCCTAATAAATATAACTCTCCTATGTTTTCCATAAACACAGTTTTCACAAAATTCAAAATGTACCTGCTTCAGATATGGAAGCAATTTCCTTGAGTGGAGAATCTGCATCCCCATCTCACTCATGTGGCCAAGCCTATGATGCCACAACCCTGCACTTGTTTCTGTGGAAGCTACAAAGATAAAATAATCAGTATTGTGGGGACATAAATACAACGTGCCTACCCTATCTCCTTTTTCTATTACTAGTGCTCCTTTAGTGATCTTCCACCACGTTTTTCCAAATGTAGACAAACAACCATTATCTCCCAACTGTCCTGTTGAGATCAGATTTCTTTTCATAGAAGGAATATTCCTTACATATTTCAGCATCCATTCATTTCTATTATTTAACTTAATCTGTAGCTCACCCATTCCAACAAGTTTGCATGATTCGTCATCCCCCAATAAAACATGTCCAAAATCACCTGGAACATAATCCTGGAAGAATTTCCTATGGGGTGTAGCATGACATGAAGCCCCTAACTCTACTACCAAGTAATCACTAGTATTATCTAATGCAAGAATCAAAGCATCTTGTAACACATCTCTTCCTACATTTGCTTCCTGAGTAGTCTCTTGTTACCCGTCCCCTTTCTTCTTTGGAGCTCTCCGGTCTTTATTCAGATGTTCTTTTTTACCTCAATTTCAACATTCTATCTTTCCAAATCTTGACTTGGATATGATCTTTCTAGACTTGTTGTGATTACCTAGGCTCCTTCCTCTCTCCTTTTGTATCCCCCTACTCTCCATGGTCAACGCATTACCTGATGTCTCACCTACATTTTTTCTTTTCATTTTCTCGTTAAGAATAACACCAACAACATCATCAAAATTAAGAGTGTTTGAACCAAGGAAATAATTACTTACACCCATGACCAAGCTATTTGAGCTTTCTGGAAATTAGTACAAGATTAGAAGAGCCCTAACCTCATCATCAAAATTCACTTTTACAGAACTCGACTGACTAGTAAGCGTATTAAATTCATTTAAATGGTCAGCAAGAGATTCACTTTCTAGCATCTTCATATTAAATAAAATTTTAATTAAAAATACCTTGTTGGAAGTCGAGGGTTTTTCATAGAGCTTGGCCAATGCGCTCATCACACCCTCCATTGTCTTTTCTTTAGAAATATTGAAAGCCACTACTGAAGCCAGGCATAGCCGTATTATTCCCAGTGCCTTTCTGTCAAGAACCTTTCATCCTTCATAGTCATCGATTGTTGTTTTTTTACGCCCAACGGTAGGTATATATCCTTCTAGTACAGATAGTCCTCCATTTGCATATTCCATAACTGGTATTTTTGGCCGCTAAATTTCTCGACCCTAAACTTTCCTTCGTCTGCCATTTCTCCCACTTGAACCAGTAACCCTTCTTTCCTGGGAGTTTACCATCCAAATAGACCTTTTGGCTTGTTGGCAGGAAACAACCCTCTCAATTTTTCTATTATGCTGAATAAAAATGATCAGTTCTCTTCTATGATTTATTATAAAAAATTATATAAGAGTGCCTTCAGAATCTTTGATTTTGAAGGTACTCTCAATTTCAGAAGAGTTAAGAGTCATATTAGAAATTTATGAAACACTTTCATAAATTTAATAAATTAGCAGCTGTTAATCTTGTAATTTTATATATAATCAATTTTTATTGTTATCAATTTATCTGATCATATATTGATTCATGAGATTTAAAGCATAGTATGCTAAATAGTTCTTTGGATTAAAATGAAAATATATTCTGAATATGTTACAAATTTGGTTTTATTGTTTTCTTTTGACAAGGTATTTATTATTAATAGTTTTTTATAATTTTTACGATTAGGGTTGATCAATTAATTGAAATATTTGATGTTAACCCTAGTATTATATTTTTTACATAAAACTTGATCTTTTAATACCATGTCATTTTTCAATTTGTTGAAAGTGTACATATGTCTCACAAAATTTCTAAAGTTCATTTGTATTTATCATTTCGAAATCTTTATTGTGATATAATCATAATAATCGAATTTTGATTTAGTGTTTAGTTTTTTATAAGTTTTCCATCCGATTATATTTTGTATTAGGTCATAGATAATTTGGATTTCATGAGTTCATTCAAAACTATATTATGTTATCGTTGAATCAATTACATATATAAATATGGTTTTGAGCAGTTTCATTATTATCTAGAGTTGACCTTGCTATTTAGTTGTAATTACGAAACCCTAGAAGACATCATTACTTGTAATGACAACGTCACATCATCTGGGTTATAAGCACAATTTCCTTCCACGTATAATCCTTGTTTATTATCGTTTGAAAGTTGTGTTTATTGTACAGGATACGAATGGTTGATTTGATAACATCTGTTCATGAGGATTTTAATATGTAATGAATATTTGAATCTGATGTGTCCACATTTTTCATCGCCTTAACTGATAGTCATATAACATTCATGAATTATTTGATTTTGAATATCACATAATG
The DNA here is from genome assembly GCA_001517045.1 of Pseudotsuga menziesii. NCBI lineage: Eukaryota > Viridiplantae > Streptophyta > Pinopsida > Pinales > Pinaceae > Pseudotsuga > Pseudotsuga menziesii. The sequence continues at coordinate 169,492 of LPNX010282706.1, forward strand.
ATTTCATGCATAATAGATTTCCTATCACTCCAGATGATATTGCATTCAGTTTCCACGTATCAATTCAATCATGACAAAATTCAGAGCTGGAGATAAATGAACCTACCACGTTTCTGTACATTTTTATACTTGTTGATTTTCATACTATGAATTGATAACCGGGTACTATGTTTCGTACTAAAACAATTTCAAAGTGACAGTGCATTTATGAAATATTTTGATTTTAATGCAAAGATATGATCGTTAGTCAGTGGTTTCATTCATGAATCTAACTTTGGCGGTTAGGGTATTGGTTCTGAACATAAGTTTGGAGTTTCGTGTGAGTTGAATAGGGTCTTTCATTATGCCAAACGAATCCTGTATACCCATTCCTTCCATTTTCACGACACGGTATGTTCCTCGGGTGAAAGAAAAACCAGACATTTGGGAAATGGCTCCACTCTGTAGATTTCAACCTGATGGAGCAAAACTTTTGAATGTTTACCCGGATATTTCTCAATTGTTTGATAAAATTGGTTGGGGCAACTTTCTTAGGGCTTTCAGTGGACATAATGTTGAAGTAACTCGGTGATTTGCTTTAACTTTTAAAGAAAATGTAGCATAAGTGGGTGATATGAGATTAGAAATCTCTGAAGATTTCATTGCTAAGGCTACAAATTTGCCACAGAGAGGTGAGCGGTGGTTCAAAATGAAAGAAGTTAACAAGGAAAAATTGAAGAGTTTCTTGCTCCCTCTTCCTGAAGGATTCGATGACAAAAATGGTTATCTGATTAAATATCTTCAACCACAGTGGGAAACGCTTTTTCATATGATTGTACACTATATAACATGTGATGGCATGTATTCATCTGTTCATTTTTATCACTTGAGGATTTTAATGGCTTTCAAGGGTTCAAAATTAAATCTACCTTATTTTCTGTTTAAAAGTTTACAAAAAATGGCAATTGCTATCCAAAGTACTATAGCTAAATAGGATCGCAGTCTTTTCCATCACGGTTTAGTGAAAGTATTAGTCCAATATCAATTGTCTTTTATTAATGTCACTTGGGATCAATTCCTTAGTAAAAATGGTTTTATCCAAAATGAGGAGTGGCCTTCAGTTCGACCTACAACTCGACAAAAAAGAAGACGACCGAGTGGGTCTAAGGTGGTTGAAGAAAATATTGAACAAAACCTTAAATATTCGAAAGATGACAGTCCTTTTCAGTCTATAGTTTTGGAAAATAGGTTTATGGAAGAGAAGTCTCAGCCATATAAGGTTGAAATTTCTAGCAATGAACAATTGGTTCATAGAAATCCAATATTGGATAAAGGGTTTGGTGAATCAATACAAGGTATAACTGTTAATTCGGTCTATGTTGATCAAATTGAGCCGAAATTAAAAAAACCCAATCTAGCAGGTGTTCGCAGGGTCACGCGTAGCACGACTATTCTATCATCCATACCTGTAACCATTCAGCAGAATACTCAGCCAATTGTTTTTCAACTAGAGGATGATGTTTTGTCTACGATTCCTGAGGCAACGCAGATTAATGAACCTATTCCCATAGTGGAAAATATTGAAAAACCGTTAGCTAAAAATATTACTATTCCAAGTGAGTTTGAAATAGCACCGTCATTTGTGGATGCTTGTGGGTCTAGTCCTGAGCCATCGTTCATGAGCATTCCTTCACCTATTCAGGATTTGAATAATCTTAATTCTTCTCAATCCGATTATTCATTTCATGATCAAGATGAAGAAACCCTTCAACAGGTACTTGACCGAGTATATGAAACCAAAATCGCAAAGTTAAAAAAGGAATTAAAAGAATGTCAAGCGAATGCAGCTTTAAAGGATGAAGAAAATAAAATGTTCAGGGAAGAATTACTAGAATGGGTTAATAGATGGAAAGATATGAACCTGAAGAAAAATCGATATAAGGAAGCCAAGAAATCAACGATAAACACCAACCAGCACTTGCTCGAGCAAATAAATCAACAAAAGCTGATGATTATAAAGCTCAAAGCTAAACTTTCCGAAGCAAGAAGAGTAATCAATTTACAAAACAGAACTTGATATCTTCTCTCTTTTAGTTATGTTGGTTTATTTCCCTTTTGACAGGTAATAAAATATTTTAATGAGCACACCTACAAAATCGTAGATTTTGCAGGCATGCTTATAATTTATATTATTTTATTTTATCATATGTTAATATGATTTTAATGAGAATTTTATTTTGTTTGTTACAGGTGTACATGGTGCTTACATGCTGTAAAGAATATTTTTACTCACCGTTGGCATTCGTTGGTGCTTTTGGAAGAATAGGATACTCAAGATGGCGACGTCATAAGTCAATTCATCTGAGCAGGAGATGATAAAGGCTAGTCATTTAATTGACAATTTTGTTTCATAGGATAAATCTATCTACTAGGGGCCTTCTGGGAAAAGATTCGATGCAACTGAATAGGGATAGGATTTTTGTTGTCTTTATTATAGTAATTATTAGAAACTGAAGTGATGTTTTTAGCATGTCTGTTACATAGAAACAGGAGGGAGTTACTAGTCTCATTATATAAGCTACTAAGCTCGATGTAAATAGGGTCGATGGAGTATCAGAGAAATAGACTTATTTGAAATATCATTCCAGTTCTAGTTTTAATCTCTTTGCTGGAGTTTTTCCTTGGGAGAAGGATTGTGACTTAGGTTCTCAAACTGGTATCACTGTTCGTTACAATTTTTAAAAACTTTATATATATATATTTCAATATGTCACTTTCTCATTATGCGTTTGTGCAATTATACTGTGTTATAATTGTATTCATTATCCAAAATAGTAGTTTGTTTACACAATATTAATGTTTGGGTAAAATATTACTGAATTTGATTTATCAATATTTGCATTGAGAATTGGAATTTTAGTAATAAAAATATTTCATGTTTATTTTGATTTCATTTGTATTTTTACAATGTTTTCATAATAAATATAATCTTTTATTCAAATATTTGGTATTGATTATTAGTTATTAATTAATATAACATTACAGAGAAATTAAAAGTAGTTATCTATTTTAATTTTCTAGTTGTTGTGCATATTCAGCAGAGTGATTTAATGATAATGATTTAAATATTTTCATTTAAAACATTATTGTCTATCTCTGTGTTTATTTGAATCATTAATTGATAATTAATTTAGTTTTCAAGTTGCTCTCAGTTGAGATAAGATAACTAGTTAATTTTAGTCTTAGTGTAGTTTGTTTTAAAATTTAGTTTATATTTAACAGTTGATAAATATAATTAAATTAATTTTGTAAAACTTAAAATAGTGTTTGAATTAAAATATTTGAAGCAAAACCCTAAAAAATTGAATACTTTCCTTAAGAAAGCATTTTAAGATAACTTAGGTCTTAGAAAACTAATTCTAGGGTTTACTTAGGTAATAATAAGATTAGGATAAATTTTTATTGAATTTGAAATTCTCCTTAAGAGGAAAATTCAGTTGGTAGCAGGACCATAACCTGCGAGATGTTTCCATTTTAAACACACCGGGAGCTGCTCTAAGCGACTTGTGTGGGATTAATCTCCTTAGTTGGCCTAAGTCAGAAAATCATGCCAACATGGCTCTGATACCAATTGTTAGAAAAACAGGATCATAGAGAAATAACAATTATACAATTAAATAATTAAACAATATTCAAATATTAAACACATTACAAGAGATACATAGATATAACTTGGTTCACCCAAGATTGGATACATCCACACAAAAATTGCCAGTCCTTTATTGTTATATCATCCAGCAAAATGAAGGGATACAACCTAGAGCAACCCCATTGCACTTCCTCTTCACACTCTCACAATCTCTCTCACACAATGCACTGTATTACAATGCCTTCGTTTTATCAAGGGAATACCATGGGAAAATACCACGAGTTACCCAAATACCATGGGGTCGTAAATCACCCATTATTGACCAAGTCATGCCTCTCAAATTACAACATTTTATAAGGCACTTTTTTCTTAAACTTTTGCTACGGGGGTGCTGCCCCGGAACCCCGACCAATGGGGGGATCCCAAACCAGTCATCGCCCCCCCTTGAACCCCCTTAGAGACTATAGTGGGGGGGGAATCCCCCCCACACCCCCCTGTCAAGTGTTGGGATACAAACACAGTTGAACTAACATCTCTAAATCGGGAAGATCATGCTCCACAACCAAGAGTAAGTGACTATTTACTTTACATCTGTTTGATTTGTTGACTTGATTTTAGTGGAGTGAAAAATCCTTTTGTGTCTAAGAGTTTATGGGATTGACTAAGTTTGACATAGTTGGTTAAGTCTTTTGTCTTCTTGGTTGAGGTTATTTAGTTGAGGTTTGCCATGTTTAACTTCCAAGTCTTCCTTGACTGTGATTGAGGTTGGTTGTGGTGTCATTGAGTTGAGTGTGATTGGACAAAGTTTGGTTGACCATATGTGAAGTATCTTGGTTGCTCAAATGTGTCTCTTACTTGATGAACTAGGCTAAGTAAGAAGGGTTGGTTGATTTTTAGATCACTTGATTAGATTAACACAAGTATATGATTGATTTGGCATAGGTACACAAACAACTTGGTATAGGTTAGTTTAGTTGAGAAGGATTGGCATAGGTTTCCTTATGCGTAGTTGCTCTGACTCGGACTGGATTAGTTGTATGGGAATTTGGTTTGACTCAGGTGGAATGAGTTTGGTATGTAGTTTATTAGACTTGGATTGACTACTTTGGCTGATGTGAGAAACAGATTGATTGGTACAACTTGACTAGACAGGTTGATTGTACAGGTCGATGAGCAGTGTGATACAATGGAAAGTGATCAGTTTATGAGTAGTGATCAGATGATCAGAAATGGTTAGTAGTCACAGTGGTGATGTAGTGTGGTACATATTGTGCAGTGTAGTATAGATGTTTATTAGCAGGTCCGCAATATTAGTGCAGTCGTGGTTCAACAGTTTCTATCTTCATATTAGGGTGGCAAGATAGGGAAAGGAAAGGGGGTTGTAGCTGTAGAACTAAGTATTTGGAGAGTCCTTCAGGTTGTATCCTATAAATCAGGGGGTTGTAGCCTCCTTCCAATTGTACTGGAGTACTGAATTCATTGTAATAAGGGGGTTGTTTCCTCCTTCTAGTTGTTGTTGGAAAACTATTATTAGGCTTCTGTGGTTTTTCCACGGGACTTGGGTTTCCACGTAAAAATCTTGTGTATTGTGTTTTTCTATGCTTCTTATGTGATGATGATATGATTATATGTGATGATGAGATATAATTGTTGATATAATGATAATAACGTACTATGCATAATATTGAATGAGCTACTGATGATTGTCAATACAAACTATTCACCCCCTATAAGTGTGCTCGGTGTGTCCAACACTGACGCATTGTTGCACTTTTTATATTAGAGAATTGACATATTAACAAATTTTATTTTCATAAACCCCATACTGGTGCATTTCGTTATACCAATAGCATTGGGTCATCCTATACTTAAGAGAACGGACATAGGGTGAAATTAAAACAATCATCGGACATTATTTTTTTTACATTTTTTGTATTCTTTAATGGCACATTTTTTATATTCTTTAATGGCACATTTAAAAACCCGATGGAAATTTGCAAAATAATTTACTATTCGCTCATGATGCTTTTATTTAATATGAACGCATCGGTGCGTCTGGGTATCGGGCACACTATAAAATGGTAAAGTAAAAAAAATGAAAAGGTAAAATCATTTTTACCTTATTTCGGTGTTGCAGACTTCCCAATCACTAATGCTACCCTTTCCTCCATGAAGCACCTTGCAACTGGTGTCACCCATGCTTGATTTTATCCCATCCATTGCTCGATAGGCGGATTTAGATCATTGCTAAATGGTGGGAAAATTGTTTTTTGCTCTACATGGCAACCATGCCTCATGGGAATGCAAATGTTCTGGTAATTTCTTTTTGACCTTCTAAGTTAAACTTTTAGTAGATTAAAATTTAAAATTCACCTTCAATTTGAGTTCTTTTAAAAAGAAATTTAAAATTTATGCGCGGTATGTTTGGAGAATATGGTTCACACTGCTATAACAGTGCAACTTGAAAAATTACAGGGCACGCCATAAGCGGGGTGGCCACTCCTTGTAAAGTAGCACATCGTTACCATGGTACGATATATGTTAAACAATGCAATACAAAAACTAAACTAATAAACAAAACACCATTTCCAGTGCATCACTTTAATTGGTGCGTCAGTGCATGATATTACCTTAAACGTACCAGTTAAACCATACAAAAAAGACATATTGCATCGCACGTGGTGCTTTGAGTATTTTAAAGCAATGTGAGCAGTGTGTCATATTTTTCCAAGTGCACTATTATGGAAATTCAAGTTTTTATAAAAAATAATCATGATGTACACAAGTGTGTGTATTCTTAGTAAGTCTGCACCGTAGAAGGTGCGTCAACACTTATGATATGAACCGGGGAAGCTTTTAAAAAAATATTTCATCATCGTACACCATCCTATTTTCGCTTATGTTCGTTCCAACCTCAATGTGTTAAGAACTAGAGTCTACACCATATGTGGGGTAGACACATGTATATAAAGCACTAGTGTGCCCTACTTATGGATTCATCGTTGTAAGAATTATATACTTGTTTATTCATTTTTATAGATGAATGTTTTGTCTTTAGTGCATTCATTGTCTAGTAGTGCACCATGATGCATTATAGATGCAAAAGCACCTCAAGTGGTGCTTTATTGTGTTTTGAGCGCACTACTATGGAAATTTATGTCTTTTGAGAAAAAAATATATTTCATATTAATAAATAAAATGATCATTTAATTAAAAAATACCTTTTATATATACATGTTTATGTATGAGACTGGTGGAAGTTATATGTGAATCAGAGAACTTAGTGGAGAGAACAAAAACAACAACAATAGGTGACAGTAGACCTGTACAACGTTGTATGGGTGTGGGAGGGAAAAGAGAGAGAGAGAGAGAGACTTTGTAACAACTCCAAAAATCCATAATAATAATAAAAATTATTACATAGCTATATATAAAACTCTTTATAACTATTACTCGTCCATTTGATTTATGACTACACAACAAACGAACAAAGTCTTATTGACAAAACCATGTATGGAGACATAATACTACTTGATTACATATGTTTTCTTAGGTAGAGATGCTTATGTGTTGAATTGTAAATTGTATCTTATTTACAATTGGAAAGCTTTATCATGCGTATGTAATGTTAGGGCCCTCTATCCACACTCCCTGCTTTAGTACAAGGGTTATGAGGCCAAAGGGTCTTAGATTCGTTTAGCTAAACCACATATTTTGTTGTGCATTATAAGAACATTGGGGAAAACTTGTTCTATGAAAAATCCTATAAAACTTATAAGCCAAGAGGGAAGCCAAGGTAAGTTACTAAGGAAATGCTCCTTGGTTAGAGGATGAGTAAGAAGAAAGGGAGCATAACTATGCAAAACCTTCACAAAACCTTCGCTTGGTTGCATTCATGGTCACGACCCACCTGCATCGTCATCTTAGGTAAAATCTTCCATCATTTTTCTTTTAAGCAAAAATTTTCCAAAATGTTGTAATTTGATTTTGTTCATGTTTTGACCTCTTCTCTGTTTTAGCTGGAAGGTTAAAAAAACACTTGAAACTGTTGAGTTTGGGTCATGGGTAGTTGGTGCGTTGGGATCTGGTAAGACCCTATGGTCCTTGTTATGCAGAATTGGAGGTATTTTCTATTTCATTTCTATTTGAAGGTGGATAAGACTTTGTTTAATACCTTCGTTTGGTAAACACCCAAAGATTCAAAGATATGCAGTGTTTTTAGTCTTGAAAAGCCTTACGATTTTTCACAATGTTTTAAAGTTTTAAGACTTCTATTTTATAACAGGCTGTTAGCCTACATGGATAATGTATCAAGTCGTAAAAATGTGAAAGGATTTCTTTAAAGTTTCTTTCCAAAGTGGTGTTGTTTAGATGGGTTGAACTTAATGTCTCTTAGCTCTACCTTGTAAAGGATTTACTTGATTTAGATAATCGATATGTTATCCGTTCCATTATTCTAGATTTAAAATGTTAATATTACTCTGTAATTGTATAAGTGTTTAATTTCGATCATTAGATAGAATCGTTCTACCACTCTGAACTTGATAAAACTTAGGTTTGACTGTTGTATAAATGTCCTTTGAGGGTTTTTATTGTACTTTCTAATTTATACTTTAAAGTCTGTGAGACTAATCTATTACAAAAATTGTTGTTTTTAAATAGTGTTTCTATGTCCGAGCTTAAACTTCAATAAATTTATTTGGCTGTCGTAAGTTGTCACTGCAAGTTTTGTTTTAAATACTTACGCCGAAAGTTTGCAATGTTTTCTAAAGTGTAAAACATTGAAAGGTTTACCTGATTGTTTTTCGACTCAACCTTAGAGGTTAGACTACTGTCGTTCTTGAATTTTTTTCTTAAAGAATCTTACCCTTACGGGGTTTAAACTCTTGACCTACTTAGTTCTGTATTTGTTTATTATATAATTATGTTTACTGCTATATTTAATTTTGTTTTTGGAAAATGATAGAAGGATTATAGTCTTGATTAGTTTGGACATATGGCTACGGCCTAACTTTGTCGAGTTAGAGGATGCTAATATATATATATATATATATATATATATTAGCCTTTATAGTTTCAAATCTTAACTTGTAATTCGTGAATTATAATATTGTATTTAACCTAAGTGAGTCTTTTAGGTTGAGAGCTTAGTAAGTAAAATGAAGCCTTTCGACTACAATATGTGTAAAGAGTTTTTTTTTTATAAGGGTTGCAACCCTCAACCAATTTTTCATGTCCCAAAATTTTCATTGGGTCACAGTGGCCTAATCACATTTACCATATTCATGAGAGCTTGCCAAATTGATGCTAAGGGTCAAATAATTGCCAAGCAGGAAAATTACTCATTTCTTAGGTTGGGGTGGAAGCTTTGGGATTTTGAATAAAGGAGAAAATGAATGATGTTTAAACATTATAATGGCATAAATATTTAATAGAGGATATAAATAAATAAATACAAGAGAAAAATGAAGTGGCAATGGAGCATGGAGACACATGGAGCCTATGGGGCCCACCCAAGCTTGAATTTATGTGCCACATGGCATCCTCCTCTTACAATTTCGGATCCATGGGAAGTATAAAGGTCCTTGGATGAGTTATAAGGATAATAAACTTGGCCATATGCATCATAGGTCAAATTTGAGAATAAATGTAACTTACATGGGAGAGGAAGAGTCATTTTGGAGCTAGTGAGACACTTGGACTAGATTCTCTAGCTCTATGAAAACAATGATGAAGATGCTATGACAGCTATGACACAAATCATATCTGAAGGACGAAATATAACATATCTGACATGTCAGATCTAAATAGAGCATCCAAGAGAGCTCTTATGTTATTTGGGGAAGCTCAATGGGTTCCCACTCAAATTGGGGGAAGATGGAAGGCTAGGAAATGGAGGACACATGGAAAATCATGAGCACACACCCAAATTCGAATTGGATTGATTTTTTGGATGGATTGGTAACCTTATAAGGCTAATTATTTTTATAAAATAAAGTAATCAACCAATATAATGTCTTTTTATCATTTTATAAATTGTCATTTGTGAATTGTGAGAGCTAGTGGATGACTAGTTTTCTTGCCTTAGCCAATTTCGAGGGTAAAATATTCCATTCCAAGTTGGTGTTTGGAGAGGCCACTCAGGTATTTCATGGATATTTAATGGAGTCTTATTTTTAGGTATAAGCTACAGGGAATATTTTGTATTCTTCTATTGCAGCTCTTTCTCTCAACCATTTCCAGTTTTTATGGCATATTCTTGCTCATAGAGGGATTGCGCTTTGGGTGAGCTATTGATATCTTTGGGGAAGATTATAATTATCCATTATTTTATGTTATGATGTAAATAATTTGTATTTAAATTTTAGAATACTCTCAGGTCGAAATGCCAAAATATTTCATGTAAAAATGTTAAACAATGAAGAAATAGTGCCATTTCCCCACTATCTCGTTGTGCACCATTGTAATGCTAATGATTTCGAATTGGGGGATATTTTAATTGTCCATTAATGATTGTAATAATCTCAATATTATCTATTATTCATTCTCAGAAAGTCTCGGATCGAAATATCAAATGGTTGTAAGGAAAAGTGATTATTAATGAGCAAACAATGACCATTTCCCCACTACATTGATAATGTTGATTATTTAGAATGGAGGAATGTATATATGATAAATGTATGATGTATGGAATGTAATTAATTTTTATTTCAAGTTGCATGTTCATAAATTAAGCATTGGAGTCCATTTTACTCATTTTTATTGCATTGGGAGAAGATTTGGTGCATTTTCCCCAAGGTCGAAATTGTGATTCGAGAGTTATTTTGGAAATAGTCATAACAGCATATATAAACTGAACCATGATGCATATGAGGTTTTAAAATTTTCCCTTACATATCCTCTGCCTCTGTTCAGAAATTCGAGTTACTTTGGGACCATTTGAGAAGCCATTTCCGGCAATTACCCAGGGGGAAATGGAGCCCCAATTTGCTACTAAAGACTCCTAATTTGAACAGAACATTAAAAAAGTTTTTAGAAGTAATTGGGGGTTCATAAAACATACCTGACCATCATATTTAATTTCTATTATTATTCATGTACCTTCTGAGAAAATTTGGAAGCATTTGGGTCAATTTGGAGGTCTAGACATCAAAACTAGTTAAGGTTGAAATTGGGGAAAAGTGAAAAAATTGGTCATTTAATAAAAATTCCAAAAAGGGGCATTAAAGTGGTATCAAAGCATGATATTGGAACCTGATGTGGTCTGATATTAATGAGGACAAGAATTCAAGGACCACCATTAGATATTGAAACCCAAAAGTGCTTTTGTTGAATAGAAAACTATGACTAGGTATGAAAGGGGAACCTCATATGATGGTGAGGAGCATATAAAAATCATTGAACCTATAATTGAAGACATGAAAAAGAATATTATGAAAGGATTTTAATTGTTGGCTATCCAAAATTGGAAAAAATATATTGCTTTTAAGAAAACCAAGGGGAAAAATGCATCAGCTTGCTTGACGGAGCAAAAGGAGGAGACCCGTGAACCACCTAGTTCTGAAATAGGTGAAGTAGAAGAAGTAGTACATGAAGACGATCGAAATTCACTCCCAAGTGACTATGAAAAATATGAAGAGACATCACATGAGTATGAAGAATTTTCTATTGAAAATACTGGAGATCATTTCGAGACACATTCTACCTTGGAAATGAAACAAAGAGCATCTACTGATGGATGCTTGAACTATGAAGGAGTACCTATTGATTGGTGCTCACAAATCTATGTTGGTGACATAGAGATCATATTTCAAAAATTTTATGCAAGCCAAATTTATAGTAAACATGAAAATGAAGACCTTGTAGCAGTTCAAGAAGAAACAAGATCAACTTCCCCATCACCACTTGAGCTTCATGAAGTTGGTCCAAGCAAGAAGGAACAAGATGAGGAGGTTCATTTGTAAGAGCCTCATTTTATTGAAAGGTCCTGAAAGATGAATGAAAACAATATCCAATATTCCCTTAGAATACTCCATGACACTCAAGCATTACTGTCAAATTCTTGTTGGAGAGCTACTTTATTGGAGGAAACATCCCTCCTTGAAGACATGGAGAAGATTCAAAGAGCAATGTGCAACGTCAAAGGTAATTTCATGTATTTTATTTTTGATAGAAAGCATTTGTTTGAGATTAATGAATTGTTACATGATGCATACTTGAAGAATAATGAGGATAATCATAAGCTCAAAATTCAAAATGAGCAACTTCTTGAAAAGTTGCAAGATACTTTATTTTCCTCCTATGTTTCAGATTGTCAAGTGGTAGATTGTTTGGAGGATTCTCATGACATGGTGGATCATGAGACTCTATGGAAATTTGAATGTGCTTGATGTGTTTGAATATGAACTTGAAGAGATCCAAACACTTGATGTGGCGGAAGAGGAACTTGAATTGTCTCTTGATGAAGGTTATGCAATTTTTAAAGAACAACATGATTCCTCTACATTGGGACCAATATATGACAAAGGTTTCACACTTTTGAAGGAGATGCATGATACTACCCATATGGATCCTTCCCATGATGAAAATTATGCACTTCTTTATCATTTGGGTGAGTTAGATCATTCTCCTACATCCTACAATTCCATGTTTTGCAACATTAGTCCCAATGAAGTATGGGTGAAAGGGTTATTTTTTATGGTGCCACATGAGGAGTATAGAACTCCTAGATATAGTTTTTATGATGACATGGTTGGAGCACATTCTTATTCACATTTGCAGCAGCATCCTTTGTTACTTTATGATGATGCACATCTACATGGATGCACCTATGATATGCATTTGAGTCACTCAAAGACTCATGTTTTTTCTTGCTGAACACTTGGTTCATTTGATGTTGGAGGAACTTCATCCAAAACTAGGGTGAATAGATTTATGATTAGAGAACATTTTTTTTCCCAGCCACATACTTTGTTATATCTTTATGATTCTCTCATTCATGGATGTATGGGTGAGACTTCTTTGAGTCATTTGAAGTCTCCTTGTTTCTATTGCTCATTATTTGGTTAATATTTTAGTGGATATTCTTTATTCACTTCTTGGATGAAAGAATACATGGCTAAATATTTTGATCATATCACATCCTTTTGGAGCAGCATTATAAGACATGGGATACTCACCTATGTCATTGGAGCAGATTTGATTGGTCACTTGAAGCTTGTATGCACTTGGCAAATAGTGTTCTACTTACTTGGAGGTATAAGCACTTTCATGATTTTTTTATGAGGCACCTCCTTGATGTACATTTTTATTATGTTTTTATGTACTTTTATGATATATATTATGTACTCATGATGTTTGTAAGGATGCATACAAGAAAATGGCATCTCGGAATTCTCTTTCCTAATAGTCTGGGTTGGAGAGCACTCTTAATTATTGGAGTTCAATACAAGAAATGGGACCTTGGGATAGTTTTTAGTCCCATTAACTTCAGATTTTTTGGGAAACAAGCAATATGGGAGATGGATTCCCCACTTAATAAAGTGATTTTAATAAAAGTAGTGCAACAGCAAGCATGGTGGTTCCTCTCTAAAAACTTCATGGAATCTAAAAGACTCAAAGTTGGGAAACTCAGTGGCAACTTCAAAGAATCATATAGAAAGCAGGTTCTTCAACACCCATGTTCGAAATTACTTGAGGACAAGAAATATTGGGAAGGGAGGATGTGTCATGTCCCAAATTTTGCATTGGATCATAATGGCCTAATCACATTTACCATATTCATGAGAGTATATAAATAAATAAATACAAGATAAAATTGAAGTGGCAATGGAGCATGGAGACACATGGAGACTATGGGGTCCACACAAGCTAGAATTTATGTGCCACATGGAAACCTCCTCTTGCAATTTCAAATCCATGGGAATTCTAAAGATTCTTGGATGAGTTAGAAGGATAATAAACTTTTCCATATGCATAATAGGTCTAATTTGGAAAGAAATGTAACTTACATGGGAGAGGAAGAGTCATTTTGGAGCTAGTGAGACACTTGGACTAGATTCTGTAGCTCTACGTTAACAATGATGAAGATGATATGACACATATGACACAAATAAGATATTAAGGATAAAATCTGACATATTTGACATGTCAGGTCGAAATAGAGCATCCAAGAGATCTCTCATATGATTTGGGGAAGCTCAATGGGTTCCCACTCAAATTGGGGGAAGATGGAAGGCTAGGAAAGGGAGGACACATGGAAAATCATGAGCACACACCCAAATTAGAATTGGCTTGAGTTTATGGATGGATTGGTAACCTTAGAAGGCTAAGGATGTTTATAAAATAAATGAATCAACCAAGAGAATTGATTTTTATCATTTGAGAAATTGTCATTTGTGAATTGTGAGAGCTAGTGGATGACTAGTTTTCTTGCCTTAACTAATTTCAACGGTGAAAGATTCCCATCCAAGTTGGGGTTTGGAGAGGAAACTCAGGTATTTCATGGAGATTTAATGGATTATTATTTTCAGGTGTAATCTATAGGTAATCTTTTGTATTCTTCTATTGCATCTCTTTCTCTCAACCATTTCCAGTTTTTATGGCATATTCTTGCTCATGGAGGGATTGCGCTTTGGGTGAGCTATTGATATCTTTGGGGAAGCTTCTAATGCTCCATTATTTTATGTTATTATGTAAATAATCTATATTTCAAGTTCATAATACTCTCATATCGAAATTCTAAAATATTTCATGTAAAAATGTTAAACAATTAAGAAATAGTGCCATTTCTCCACTATCTTGTTGTGCACCATTGTAATGTTAATGATTTCGAATTGGGGGAGCTTTTAATTTTACATTACTGATTGTAATAAGATAAATATTATATTTTATTCATTCTCATAAAGTATCATGTCTAAATATCAAATGTTTGTAAGGAAAAGTGAATATTAATGACAAAACAATGACCACTTCCCCACTACATTGATGTATGCTATGATAATGTTGATTATTTCGATTGGAGGAATGTACCTCTGATAAATGTATGATGGATGGAATTTAATTAATGTGTATTTAAAGTCTCATGTTCAGTAATTAAGCATTTTAGTTCATTTTACTCATTTTTAGTGCATTGGGTAAAGATTTGGTGCCTTTTCCCCAAGGGTCAAAATTGTGATTTGGGAGCTGTTTTGGAAAGATTCATAACAGCCTGTATAAAGTGAACCATGATGCATATGAGACTTTAAATTTTTCCCTTACAAATCCCCTACCTCTGTTCATAAATTTGAGTGACTTTGGGACCATTTGAGAAGCCATTTCCGACAATTACCTCGGGGGAATTGGAGCCCCAATTTGCTAGTAAAGACTCCTAATTTGAACAGAACATTAAAAAAGTTTTAATAATTAATTTGGGGGTCATAAAAAATCCATGAACATCATATTTAATCTCTATTATCATGCATGTACCTTCTAAGAAAATTTGGAATCATTTGGGTCAATTTGGAGGTCTAGACATCAAAACTAGTTAAGGTTGAAATTGGGGAAAAGTGAAAAAATTGGTCATTTAATAAAAATTCCAAAAAGGTACATTACACAATTATATTCATTAAATTGTATTCTATGAATAAAAATCAGCTATAACGATTTCTGAATGTAAACATGAACAATTATGAATTCTTTATATAAAGAAGTTATAACTATTAACCTAAAGAGATATGGGTTGTTAGTTAATGGCCTGTGCAATTATCTATAAATAAGATTTCTGGATGTAACTATTCTATACAGGGTCAGTGCTTGTACATATATATATTTATTCTATGATTATTATTCCTTAATAACTTTAAACTATGATAACTCTAATTTGACATTTTTTATTGTAGCTTACGTGAACTGATAGCTTTATAAACAAAAGAGGTAATATCCTACTTATTACAGGTACCAGATAATCATTTCTGCAAACTCACATTCAGAATTTCATACAGATAAAAAAAACATAAAAATAAATTTAAGTTAAACACAAACACTTCGAACCTGCTAATTGTCGAAGGGGACAAACACCCAAAGAAGACGGTTCCTCCCAACCGTCTCTTGAAAGTAGCCAAGATTACTTGATTTAGGACCCCCGAGCATGTTCACTGAACCACTAGGACGAAGATGTTGTGTAGAAGCCTACACAGTAATTTCTTTAACTTAGCAACCTTCCTTGCAGACTTAACTCTCAGCAAATCACTTTAGCTATCCCCTCATCGAATTCCTCTTATCTGCCTAACTTTTCAATTTCCAACAAGATCACAAGGTTCTAATCACACATAATAGAATGTAATGAGCTTCCTGCTCAATTCTATGGCATATATAAGCTTGCTTAGGTATTTGGGTCAGTTTTGTAATTAAATGAGCCACTTGCTTAGTTCCTCTTTTGAGGGAACATGGCCATAATTTTAGTGAATTTGCCTCCTGCAATAGCTAGAAAGTGAATGTTATTGATGCCACTTGTCTAGTTGGCCTTCTACAGCAGATCATTCCTCCTAGTGGGTCAGTGAACAATATTCAATAGTCTTATTTGGATAGGTGTATCCTCTTTTAATTATTTAAATAAATAAAATATTCAATTACAGTCATCCTTAACCATCCTTGGTCAATAATATAAAACTTTACAATAACTTTTAAAATAATGTTTTTTCTCAAAATAAAAATAAAAAACCAGTTCTAGGTGGGTTACAAACACCCCCTCTTAAGTTCAACATCATCATCGATGTTGCTTAAGTGTTTTCTAAGTCTTTCTGAAGAAAAAAATTGGATATGCCTCCCGCATATTACTCTCCAATTCCCAGGTTGCTTCATCTGGACTAAGGTGCTTCCATTGCACCTTTACATGTCCCATGGTGCGATTATGGAGAAAAATGCGATTCTGAAAAAAAAAATTATCTCTTGATGAGGATACAGTCCGGTTCCACCTGAAAATGTCCTTCGGATTCTATCTAAATAGCATTCCAATCGATCACATGAGTAGCATCGTGCACATACTTCTTCAATATGGAAATATGAAATAAATTATGTATTCTATTATTAGGTGGTAATGATAACCGATAAGCCACTGGTCCAACTCTTGATAATATCTCAAACGGTCCACAATACCTGGGTGCTAATTTAGCACAACTCTCCAATTTAAAGGAGCTCTTCCTGGGTTTTACCTTGACAAACACATGCTCGCCTACTTGGAATTATTTCTAAGTTGTTTTAAGGTATGCATGACTCTTTTGTTTGTCTTGTGCAATTTTTCAGATTGCTTTGTACCTGTTTCACTGTTAGTTTTGGATCTTTTAACAAGTCAGGTCCTAACATCAATCTGCCAACCGGATTACTCCATGAAATGGGAGTGTTACATTTTCTACCATACAGTATTTAAAAAGGACTAAGTTTAGCTGAAGCCTGGCAGTAATTATTATATGCAAATTCAACTAAGTGCAAATAAGCTTCCCATTTCCTTGGATAATCTTTAGCATACATTTGTAACATATCCTCTAGAACTTGATTTACTTTGTCTATTTGTCCATCCGTTTGCAGATGATAAGTAGTACTGAAATTTAATTTAGTATCTAGTCCTTTAAACAATGACTTCTAAAAATCTCCAGTAAACTTAGGATCTTTATCAGAAATTATTACCTTCAGAATTCCGTGCAACCGAAAAATTCCTTCATAAAAATGTCAGCAATATTAGCATCCTTATAAGTAGTTTTAATAGGTATAAAATGTGTTTCCTTGCTTAGTTTGTCTACAAGTACCATTACAGAATCATTTTGCTTTTGATTTTTAGGTAGTCCTGTTATAAAATCAAGACTTATAATTTCCCATTTCCAATCTAGGATTGGTAATGGTTGCAATAAACATGTTGGGTGTCGATGCTCAACCTTAACCTCCTGGCATTCTATACACCTAGCTATATATTCAGCCACTTCATTCTTCATATTAGGCCAGAAATAATCCTTTCTTTTCATTTTTATTATCTTTTGATAACCCAGATGTCCTAAATAAGGACTTTTATGTACTTCATTTAAAATTAGCAATTTAATTTTTGGTATATTAGGTACATATAATCTATTGTTATAGAGCATTAATCCCTTTTCGTTGAAACTGAAATCTATTTTTAAATTTTCATTTTATGTTACTTTTTTTCTTAGATTTTGATATTCTTTATCAATTTTTAATCCTTATTCCAATTTATCCTCTAATTATGTTTTGTAGATGCTAATGGAGGCTATAAAATTCAGTCTTACATTTCTTCTTAAGGCATCAGCCACCTGATTTTCCTTCCATTTTATATGTTTGATCTCGAAATTGTATTCGTTAAGGAAAGCTAACCATCTTGCTTGCCTTGCGTTCATATTTTTTTGATTAAACAAGTATTTTAAGCTTATGTTGTCAAAAATTAATAAAAATCTTCTACCAATTAGATGATGGTGCCACATTTTTAAAGCATGTATTATGGCTACCAACTCTAAATCGTAAGTGGCATAATTCTTTTCATTTGTTTTTAACTTTCTTGATTCATACGCTCTTACGTGACCTTATTGTGTTAATACTCCACCCAAACCCTCATTGCATGCATCAGTGCACACAACAAAGTCCTTGTTTGGATCTGTTATTTTTAATATAGGTGCAGTAGCTAACAATTCTTTTAACTTATTAAAACTTTCTTCACACTTTAAATCCCACACAAATCTTTTTCCCTTTTTCTGTAAGGATGGTACGGGATTAGTGATCTTCGAGAATCCTTCTATGAATTTCCAGTAATAACCTATAATCCTCATGAATGATCGTACATCTGATATGTCTTTAGGAACAAGCCATTCCATTATTGCTTTTATCTTATCCAGATCTACTAATATTCCTTCCTTGGATATCATATGACCTAGATATTGTATTTTATCTTTAAATAATTCGCATTTACTAAATTTAGTGTACAGTTTATGTTCTCTTAGAACCTGTAATATTATCTGCAAATGTTCATCGTGTTCTTCTTTTGTTTTTGAATAAATTAATATTTCATTTATGAAGACAACTTTGAATTTATCCAAGTACTTACCTAAGGCATTGTTCATTCAGCACTTAAAAGTTGTTGGAGCATTTGTTAGCCCAAATGGTATAACTACAAATTCATAATGCCCGTATCGAGTTCTGAATCCAAATTTTAAAAATATCTTCGTCTTTAATTCTGACTTGATGATATCCATATCTTCAGTCTATTTTTGAGAAAATCGTTGCTCCACGTATCTGATAGAACAGATCATATATGCAAAGAAATGTATATTTCTTTTTAATTATCATCTTGTTTAACTGACAGTAATCTATACATAAACGTAATGTATCGTCTTTCTTTTTAACAAATAAGACAGGCGATCCCCAAGGAGATTCACTTAGTATTATATAATTATTATCTATCAGCTCTTGTAGTTGTAGTTTTAATTCATTAAGTTCGAATATGTTCATCCAATAAGGAGCCTTTGAATTGGGTACAACTCTTGGTACTAATTCAATAGTAAAATCCAATCCTCTTTTTGGAGGTAATCCTAGAATCTCTTCCAGGAAAACATCTGGTAATTCTTGTAAGATTGGAATATCATCAAATTTTAACTTGTATTTTTAATTCATGTGTTCGACATTCATTACATGTACAATAAAAACTTTACAACTTTTCTGTACAACCTTCTTCATTTGCAATGCGGAAATTTTTCTAACGAAATTTTTTGTAGGTATCCCCTTGACTGTAACTCTTTCTCCTTAATCATCTAAGCATGTACTTTATGTTTTATCAAAACAATTTAAAACTACTTTATGTTTTTCCAGCCATTCCATATCTATTAAAACATCATAAGACCCTAGCGGCAGTACATTTAATTTCACTTGAGTTTTGAATTGACTCATAAACATTTCACAATTTTCAACATAGTTCACTACCTTTCTTTTGGTTCATGTAGCTAACTAAACCAACCAAGCCTTTTCAAACTTTTTCAAATGTAAATTGCATCTTTCTACAATACTAGGTGACACATAGCCTAAACTAGCACCTAGGTATATCAAAATAGAAACATGCTTGTTCTGTATCATACCTTCTATTTCCACCATGGATGTTAGGTGATCAGCCTGTCAATTCTTCAAGGCTGCATTAATTCTGTGCATTTCATTTTCTACGTCACCAAAAGCTTCTTCCTCCTTAATGGTATGTACATTGCTGAAATTCATCATTATGTTCGGACAGTCCTTTGCATAATGAGGTCCCTAACATTCCCAGCATTTCACAGGTTCTCTTTGTTCATTATTTTTAACATAATTATTAGGCATGTCTCTGCTTTTTGCTGCTGTAAAATTTTGCTATGTTTTACCTTTAAAATATGTTCCTTGATAATTATTCTTAGAAAAATGTCTAAAATTATTTCTAAAACTTTTGTTAGGCTTAAAACCTTTCCTTCTATGCTCAAAGTTACTTGTTCTTTTATTTTTCCAGTTAAGTATTCCTTATTTCTTATTTTTACTTTGTTCATAACATAAGTTAGCTTTTCTCATTTCCTCTTCAAGGGTCTTTGGATTATCGAATTCAATTTTGTCCATGAAACTAAGAGGTAAACAGCTCAAAAACCTCTGTATCTTAGGCTTCTAGTCAATTATATAAGGTACATATCATAATAAACTTAAAAATTTACTACTTAGCTCCTTCATAGACATTGAACCTAGTCTAAGATCATAAAACTCTTTAGCTCTTTCTTCAAAATATTGTTCAGATAAAAAAATTATTTTGAAGTAATTCTTGAAATTTCTCCAAGGTACATATTTTTCTTTAAGATTTTAAACTCTCTTTATATCCTTCCACCAAATTTCAGCCTTTACGGTTAAGATATAGATAGCCATACCTGATAGCCATGTCTCGGATTCTTCACCCTTTTCCACTTCTCCATTAAACATCGAGGGTTTTATCTTTTTAAATTCTTCTGAGATATCTTCATAAGGTTTAGATTTCCTCTTTCTAGGACCACTGTCACTATCACTACTTTCACTATAATATTTATATTTTTCTTTGTGCAATTTTAGTTTAATTCCTGAAGAAGATTTACTTTCACTATCAAAAAATTCCAAATCCTTACCTTTATGTTTGTATGAACTATTCCAGAGTCAGTTCATGTTCTCTTCTTTCATCCTTTCCTTTGTTGTGTATTTTATCTAGTAATATTTGATTTAGTTCTTCTTGTCATTTTAAGATTCTTTCGTTATCTTCCTTTACAGTTTGTAATTCATCTTTTAAATCTTTTGCAGTTTGAAGCAATTCAAATGGTTGATTATTTAATTCCACATATATGTTATCTGGATTATTATAATGGGATCAATCTTCAGCATATGCTTCTACTCCTTCCATTTCCTGCAAAATACAACTTTATATTTCTGTACATAAATAATTTTAAACATAATCAGTATTTTGATTTTCCTATTTTGTATGCGAGTTGAGCCAATCTTTAGGCCTAGTGTTTGGAAACTCACTATGATACCACATGTAACAACTCCAAAAATCCATAATAATAATAAAAAATACTACATAGCCATATAGTAAACTCTTTATAACTATTACTTGTCCATTTGATTTATGACTACACAAACATTGAACAAAGTCTTCTTGACAAAACCATATATGGAGACATAATACTACTTGATTACAAATTTTTTCTTAGGTAGAGATGCTTATGTGTTTAATTGTAAATTGTATCTTGTTTACCATTGCAAATAATTATCATGCTTATGTAATGTTAGGGCCCTTTGTCCACACTCCCTACTTTAGTACAAGGGTTATGAGACCAAAGGGTCTTACTTAGCTTCTTTTAGCTAAAGCACATACTTTGTTGAAGATAATAAGAAAGTTGGGGAAAACTTGTTCTTTGCAAAATCCTATACAACCTATAAGACAGGAGAAAATCCAAGGTAAGTTACTAAGGAAATCCTCCTTGGTTACAGGATGAGTAAGAATAAATGGAACATAACTATGCAAAACTTATGGTATAATAATTTATAAGTTTTAATGTAATTACAACATTGAACTATAGGTTGAGAAATGTAAGATTTAAAATTAAGTGGAGGTAGGTGGGTTTTAAAAGAACCCACGTGAAGGGTTTAGTGGCAACCAGCTGGCCCACGGAAGTTAAACCCTAGCTCAAAAGCCAAAGGGTTTTTTAATTTCGTAGTTGAGGGAAAAAAATGTAAAGGGCCGAGGGCTCTCATCCCTCTCTGTCATGTTTGTTTTACTGGTGTTTTGGTGAAGGTAATGGGCTCCCACGTCTCTGCATCTACTCTGAAATCAATCACAAAACCTTCGCTTGGTTGCATTCTTGGTCACGACCCACCTGCGTCATCGTCTGAGGTAAAATATCCAATCATTTTTATTTTAAACAAACATATTCCAAAATGATGTAATTTGATTTTCATGTTTTGACCTCTGCTCTAATTTAACTAGCAGGTAAAAAAAACACTCGAAACGGTTGGAGGAGTTTAGGTCATGGGTAGTTGGCGTGTTGAGATATAGTAAGACCCTACGTTCCTTGTTATGTAGAGCTGGAGGTATTTTCCTTTTTCAATTCTATCTTAAGGAGGATAAGAATTTGCTCAATACCTTCATTTGGTAAACACCTAAAGATTCATAGATATGCAGTCTTTTTAGTCTTGAAAATCCTTAGGGATTTATCACAATGTTTTAAAGTTTTAAGACTTATATTTTATAACAGGTTGTTATCCTGCATGGATAATGTATCAAGTCGTAACAATGTGAAAGGATTTCTTTAAAGTTTCTTTACAAAGTGGTGTTGTTTACCTGGGTTGAACTTAATGTCTCTTGGCTCTACCCTGTAAAGGATTTACTTGATTTAGATAGTCGATATGATATTCATTCCATTATTCTATATTTAAAATGTTAATATTACTCTGTAATTTTATAAGTGTTTAATTTCGAGCATCAGCTAGAATCGTTCTACCACTTTGAACTTGATAAAAATTAGGTATCACTGCTATATAAATGTCCTTTGATGGTTTTTACTATACTTTCTAATTTATACTCTAAAGGCTGTGAGCCCACTGTATTACCAAAATCATTGTTTCTAAATAGTGTTGCTATGTCCGAGCTTAAACTTGAATAAATTTATTTGGTTGCCGTAAGCTTCCGCTGCAAGTTTTGTTTTAAAGACTCACGCCGAAAGGCTCCTGTGTTTTCTAAAGAGTAAAACATTGGAAGGTTTACCTGATTGTTTTCGACTCAACCTTAGCAATTAGACTACTGTCGTTCTTGAAAAAATTTCTGTAAAGAAGCTTACCCTTACAGGGTTTGAACTCTTGACCTACTTAGTTCCTGATTTGTTTATTATATAATTATGTTTACTGCTATATTTAATGATGTTTTTGGAAAATGATAAAAGGATTATAGTTTTGATCAGTTCGGCCATATGGCTACGGCCTAACTCTATCAAGTTGCAGGATGCTAAAGTGTGTGTGTGTATATATATATATATATCGTGTTTCCTTAAAAGAAAATAACCTTTACAGTCTTGAATCTTAACTTGTAATTCGTTAATTATAATACTGTATTTAACCTAAGTGAGTCTTTTAGGATGAGAGATTAGTAATTAAATAGAAGCCTTTCAACTACAATATGTGTGAAGAGTTTTTTTTCTTTTTGTAAGGGTTGGAACCCTCGACCTATTCAATTCTTTAAATTGTATTCTGTGAAGAAAAAACATCTATAACGATTTCTGAATGTAAACATGAACAAATTAAGAATTCGTTATAGAAAGAAGTTATAACTATTGACCTAAAGAGATACAGGTTGTTAGTTAATTACCCGTGCAATTATTTATAAATAAGCTTTCCAGCTGTAACTATTCTACACAGGGTCAGTGCTTGTACATATATATATTTATTCTATAGTTGTTATTCCTTAATAACTTTAAACTATGATAACTCTAATTCAACCTTTCTAATAAACTTTAAGGTTGTAGAAGAAACTACATAATTACTGAATATTGTTTATCTATGTTTACCATATGTAGTCAAACAAAAGTGATATACAAAAATATCAAAACTAATCTAGATATGATAACATACCAATTTCACTAAGTAATTATCCTGTAATTACTGTAGCTTACATGAACTGATAGATTTCTAAACAAAAAAGGTAATATCCTACTTATTAAAGGTACCAGATAAATATTTCTAGAAACTCACATTCAGAATTTCCTACAGATAAAAAAACATAAAAAATAAATTTAAGTTAAATACTAAAACACTTAGAACCTGCTAACTGTCGAAGGGGACAAACACCCAAAGAAGACGGTTCCTCCCAACCGTCTCCTGAAAGTCGCCAAGATTACTTGATTTAGGACCCCCGAGCATGTTCAGTGAACCACTAGGACGAAGATCTTGTGTAGAAGCCTACACGGTAATCTATGAAACTTAGCAACCTCCCTTGCAAAATTAACTCTCAGCAAATCACTTTAGCTATCCCCTCATTGAATTCCTCTTGTGCCTAACTTTTAAGTTTCCAACAAGATCACAAAGTTCTAATCACACAGAATAGAATGTAGTGAGCATCCTGCTCAATTTGTTGGTATATATAAGCTTTCCTAGGTCTTTGGGTCAATTTTGTAATTAAATGAGCCACCTGCTCAATTCCTCTTTCCAGGAAACATGACCACAATTTTAGGGATGTTGCCTCCTGCAATAGCTAGAAAGTGAATTATATTCCTTCCACTTGTCTATTTGGACTTCTACAGCATATCATTCCTCCTAGTGTGGCGGTGAACACTCTTCAACTGTCTTCTTTGGATAGGTGCCTCCTTTTTTAATTATTTAAATAAATAAATTATTCAATTACAGTCATCCTTGATCGTCCTTGGTCAATAACATAAAAATTTACAATAACATTTAAAATAAAGTTTTTCTCAAAGTAAAAAATGTTTTCCAATTCTAGGTGGGTTACAAACACCCTCTCTTAAGTTCAATATCGTCCTCGATTTTTCTTAAGAGTCTTATGAGTCTTCCTGGAACAAAATTGGATATGCCTCCCGTGTACGACTCTCCAATTCCCAAGGTACTTCATATGGACTAAGGTGCTTCCATTGCACCTTTACCTGTCCAATTGTGCGATTTCGGAGAAAAAAATCTCTGTTGTCGAGTATACAATCTAGTTCCACTTGAAAATCTCTTTCGGGTTCTACTTGGATAACATTCCAATCGATCACATGACTAGCATAGTGCACATACTTTTTCAATATGGAATATGAAATACATTATGTATTCTATAATTAGGTGGAAAGTCTAGTTTATAAGCCATTGGTCCAACTCTTTCTAATTTCTCAAACGGTCCACAATACCTGGGTGCTAATTTAGCACAACCCCCCAAATTAAAGGAGCTCTATCTAAGTTCTTTTAAGGTATGCATGACTCTGTTGTATGTCCTCTGCAATTTTCATATTACTTTGTACCTATTTCACTGTTAGTTCCCGTTCTTTTAACAAGTCAAATTCTAACGACAATTTGTCAACCAGATTACTCCATGAAATGGGAGTTTTACATTTTCTACCATACAGTATTTCAAAAGGACTAAGTTTAGTTGAAGCCTGATAGTGATTAATGTATGCAAATTCAACTAAGTGCAAATAATATTCCCATTTCCTTGGATAATCTCTAACATACATTCGTAACATATCCTCTATAATTTTATTTACTCTTTTTGTTTGTCCATCCATTTTCGGATGATAAACAGTACTGAAATTTAATTTAGTATCTAGTCCTTTAAACAGTGACTTCCAAAAACTTCCAATAAATGTAGGAACTCTATCAAAAATTGTTACCTTCGGAATTCTATGCAACCGAAAAATTTCCTTCATAAAAATGCCAACAATATTAGCAGCCTTATAAATTGTTTTAACAGGTATAAAATGTGCTTCCTTGCTTAGTATGTCTACCACTACCATTACAGAATCATTTTGCTTTTGATTTTTAAGTAGTCCTGTTATACAACTAAGACTGAGAATTTCCCATTACCAATATGGAATTGGTAATGGTTGCAATAAACCTGTTGGGTGTCAATACTCAGCCTTTACCTGCTGGCATTCTATACACCTAGTTATATATTCAGCCACTTCATTCTTCATATTCAGCCAGAAATAATCATGTCTTAGCATTGTTATCATCTTTTGATAACCCGGATGTCCTGAATAAAGACTTTTATGTACTTCATTTAAAATTAGCAATTTAATTTCTGGTATACTAGGTACATATAATCTGTTTTTATACAGCATTAAGCCCTTTTCGTTCAAACTGAGAACTATTTTTACATTTTCAAATTCATTTTCTATTACTTTTTCTCTTAGATTTTCATATTATTTTTCCATTTGTACTCCTTCCAATTTATCATCTAATTATGTTTTGTAGCTGCTAATGGAGGTTATAAAATCTTGTCTTGCATTTCAACCACCTTATTTTCCTTCCCATGTATATGTTTGATCTTAAAATCATACTCACTAAGGAAATCTAACCATCTTGCTTGCCTTGTGTTCAGATTTTGTTGATCAAACAAGTATTTTAAGCTTATGTTATCAGACATTAATAAAAATATTCTACCAATTAGATGATGGTGCCACATTTTTAAAGCATGTATTATGGTTTCCAACTCTAAATCGTAAGTGGAATAATTCTTTTTATGTGTGTTTTAACTTTCTTGATTCATACGTTATTGTGTGACCTTCGTATGTTAATACTCCACCCAAACCCTCATTGCATGCATCAGTGCACACAAGAAATTCCTTGTTTGGATCTACTATTTTTAATATAGGTGCAGTAGTTAACAATTCCTATAACTTACTAAAACTTTCTTCACACTTTAAATACCATACAAATATTTTTCCCTTTTTTCTGTAAGGATGTTATGGGATTCACAATCTTTGAGAATCCTTCTATGAATTTCTGGTAATAACCTGTAATCCCCATGAATGATCATACATCTGATACGTCTTTAGGAATAACCCATTCCATTATTGCTTTTATCTTATCCAAATCTACTGATATTCCTTCCTTGGATATCACATGACCTAGATATTGTATTTTATCTTTAAAGGTAGCATATTGTCTTTCTTTTTAATAAATAAGATAGGTGCTCCCTAAGGAGATACAGTTGGCCTTATATAATTCTTATATATCAGCTCTTGTAGTTGTATTTTTAATTCATTAAGTTCTAATATGCTCATCCAATAAGGATCCTTTAAATTAGGTACAAATGCTGGTACTAATTAAATAGTAAAAAACAATTCTCTTTTTGGAGGTAATCCTAGAATCTCTTCCAAGAAAACATCTAATAATTATTGGAATATTGGAATATGGTCGAATTTTAACTTGTCTTTTTTATTAATGTGTTCATCATTCATTACATGTACAGCAAAAACTTTACAACATTTTCGTACAACATTTTTCATTGGTAATGCGGAAATTTGTCTAACAGAAACTTTTCTAGGAATCCCCTTGATTGTAACTCTTTCTCCTTTATCATATAAGCATGTACATGTTTTCTCAAAACAATTTAAAACTACTTTATGTTTTTCCAGCTAATCCATACCTATTAAAACATCATAAGACCCTAGTGGAAGTACATTTAATTTCACTTGAGTTTTTAATTTACTCATAAACATTTCACAATTTTCAACATAGTTTACTACCTTTGTTTTGGTTCTTGTAGCTAACTGAACCAGCCAAAACTTTTCAAACTTTTTCAAATGTAAATTGCATCTTTCTGCTATACTAGGTGACAAATAGCTTAAACTAGTACCTGGGTCTATCAAAATAGAAACAGGTTTTTGATGTATCATACCTTCTATTTCCACCATGGATGTTTGGTGATTAGCATGTCAATTCTCCAAGGCTGCATTAATTTTGGGAATTTAATTTGCTACGTCACCAACATTTTCTTCATCTTGAATCGTATGTACATTGCTGAAATTCCTCCTTATGTTTGGGAAGTCCTTTGCATAATTAGGTCCCTGAAATTCCCATCATTTCACAGGTTCTCTTTGTTGATTATTTTTAACATAATTATTAGGCACGTCTCTGCTTTTTGGTGTTGTAAAATTTTGTTGTGTTTACCTTTAAAATATGTTCCTTGATAATTATTCCTAGAAAAATTTCTGGAATTATTTTCGAAACTTCTATTAGGATTAAAATATTTCCTTCTCTGCTCAAAGTTACTTGTTCTTTTATTTTTCCAGTTAGGTGTTCCTTCTCTCTTATATTTACTTTGTTCATAACAGAAGTTATCTTTTCTCATTGCTTCTTCAAGGGTCTTTGGATTATCATATTCAATTATGTCCTTGAAACTAAGAGGTAAACATCTAAAAAACCTTTGTATCTTAGGCTTCTCGTCAATTATATAACGTACATATCGTAATAAACTTAAAAAATTACTACTTAGTTCCTTCATAGACATTGAACCTAGTCTAAGATCATAAAACTCTTTAGCTCTTTCTTCATAATACTGTTCAGATAAAAAATTTCTTTTGAAGTATTTCTTGAAAGTTCTCTAGGTTACATATTTTTCTTTAAGATTTTTAACTCTCTTTATATCCTGCCACCAAAAGTCAGCCTTTTCGGTTGAGTTATAGATAGCCATCCGAGCTTTCAGTCTATCTGAGTAGTTATAATTTTGAAAGTACTTTTTCATACCCAATAGCCATGCCTCGGCTTCTTCGCCCTTATTCCACTTCTCCATTAAACATAGAGGGTTTTATATTTTTAAATTCTCCTGAGATCTCTTCATAGGGTTTATATTTCCTCTTTATAGGACCACTGTCGCTATCACTACTTTCACTATAATATTTTTATTTTTCTTTGTGCGACCTTACTTTAATTCCTAAAGAAGATTTACTTTCACTATTTTCAACTTCTTACCTTTACGTTTGTATGAAATTGTTCCAAACTCAATTTCATGTTCTCTTCTTTTATCCTTACCTATGTTGTGTGTTTTATCTAGTAATGTATGATTCAGTTCTTCTTGTGCTTTTAAGATTTTTTCGTTATCTTCCTTTATAGTCTGTATTTCATCTCTCAAATCATTTACAATTTGAATCAATTCAAATGGTTGACTATTTAATTTCAAATATATTTTATCTGGATTATTATGATGGGATCCATCTTTAGCAAATGCTTCTACTCCTTCCATTTCCTGCAATATACAACTCTATATTTTCGTACATAAATAATTTTGAACATAATCAATATTTTCATTTTCCTGTTTTGTATATGAGTTGAGCCAATCTTCAGGCTTAGTGTTTGGAAAATCACTCTGATACCACATGTAATAACTCCAAAAATCCATAATAATAATAAAAATTATTACATAGCTATATAATAAACTATTTATGTAACACCCTGGTTTTGACCCCATGGTATTGAATTGCATATGATGTAAATAACGTTAATGAATCGTGGTGTGGAGCTCAAAGAAAAGGCTCCACCATGGATTGAGTGTTTTAGGTTTCAGAAATTAAAATTGATGTCGATGGTTTATGTGTTAGCCAAGCACGATATGTTGAGACATCATGTAAAATGCAAGTTAATAAAAATACCACAACTAGCTATGTGTCGCAACGTTAAAGAGATGGGGGCATGATTTCACAAGGAATAGGGGACAGGGGATAATCAAATCCTTGAGCCAATGGGGAAAACCCATCAAGTTGTCAACCACCCATTTTGTCCTTTTGTGCCCAGTCATTAGAAGTGGTTGGGAAAGTTATTTCCTTGGGATGGGAAATGTATGGAGGTCAAATTAGAATTTCAGAAGCCACCCATTTTTGGAAAATGTGTTTTTGACTTATGGGGCAAGTAAATGCTTGGAAATGCATGCCCCAAGTCATTATTAACCCATGAGTTTCATTTTTCACCCATCCTCATGGAGTTTTGGCTCTCTCACGCAATAAGAAGGTGATTGAGCTCTCTCTCCCTCACAATTTGATGTTGTTTCTTCACTTCTCCAAGCCCAGAATTCATTTTCTGTGTTGTTGGGTGAATGGGAAGAAAGGAGCCACGATTTTGGGGTTTTAGAAGGTTGTTTTTTTACTGTGAGCAAGTTGGGAGCTTCCATCACATTTTCTTGCATTTTTCCTATTTTCTCCAAGCTGAGAAACTTGTTTTTGGGTTGCAGGTGAATTGGAGAAGAAACCCATGATTTTTGGGTGGTTGTTGAGTCCATTTTTTTCCACGTGAAACCCCTAGAAGTTTATGAAAATTGAATTGCTGTCATACCCATTTTACTGGGTCGTTTGTGGTTGCAAGCTCCGTTGTGGTAATGCCCAGTGGATCAAAGAATAGATCCATGATATGAGGGTTTGATGACGTTGTTTTTACCTCTGGGAATCCCAAGAACATTTCCTAAAAACGTATTTGTTCATGCAGGGTTGTTTTCCCCTCAACCATTTCATTTTGGTTGCCCAAAAATGTTTTGTTCATATCCGACAGTTGTGTGTGGTTGTGTTTGATTAATTTGTTGACTATATGTTGGATGCAAAGTGTGGCTTAGCTGAGTAAGTCCAAGGAACCCATCTGTTAATTGGTTGTATGTGCTTGATTAGCAGGTTGACTTGGTTGGGTAAGCCCAAGGAACCATCTGTTAATTGGATGATTGTGTGTTGGATGTATGGATTGGCTTCGTTGAGTAAGTCCAAGGACCTCTCCATGTTATTGGCTTGTTTCCGTAACAGTCTATGAAACCCAATGGTGCGTTGGCTTGACTGTGAACATATGGTTTTGGCTATGTGTAAGCTTGTTGTTCCCTAGTGCCTTGTGGAATCATGCCCAACTCGGGGGTGGAAATGATGCTGAGATATTAATGAGCACACTGGCCTATGGTTGGGTGGAACATTGCAGCGATGTATCTAGTTACGGGCCAACTCCTTTCAAGATAAGTATTTTTGTGCTTAATATCTATAAAGTATTGGTTTCATGAATTAATATGAACATGTTGAATGTTTGAATGAATGAATTTTTCTTCTGTTGTAGAATGCATTATGCATCTGTGTATATATTTATGTTCAATGCATTTTATTTATTATGTTTTTATGTTTATGGGGCTATTTTTCCCATTTGACAGTAGCAATGTGTTGGTCACATCCTCTCCATTGTTCGTATGAGGGGTGGGGATGTGACAATGTGGTGTAAGAGCTCATGTTGCAACTTCGGGCCTCCATGGGCCATGAAGAGCAGTTGACAAAGGCAGGATTACCCTCTGTGGTAAAAATTAAAAGCAACAGACATGAGAAATATTCATAAATTTCCCTAAGTGTTGGAATATTTTCACATGTCGGTTGCGATAGGCAAAGTCGAGCCGATAGGTCGGCTGCGTGTGTTGAATGCGAACCAACATGGATCACGGCTGAAGCGCGTCGGGGAAGTTAGCCTAATTACGTTGATAGTGTCAGCAAGAAATTCAAAAGGGAGCCGATACGTCGATGTAAAAAGGAGGTTTGAGCCGACAGTGGCAGCTGGGTTGGCGGGTTCAAGCCGACAGGGAGCATGGCCAATGGTGTCGATAGGAAAGGCAGAAATCTCGTCAAAGGAAGAAAGAAAACTCTTCTAAGTTTTTGCTAGTCGATGGAAAGAATATGAATTTTGAGCCGATATGGCGGCTATGTTGCCTTCTTTTTGCCGACATAGCGGACAGAGTCGCCTAGAATTCGTCAACAAAGAAATCAGAAGAGTTTTGCCAGCTCAAATGGTGGGAGGTGAACCGCTGCATATCGATAGAAAGAGGAAAATAAAGATGATGTGTGTCGGTAGGGAAAGGAAGATGTGAGTCAATGCATGTCGACAAGAAAAGGGTGATGGAGTCGATGCATATCAATGGGAGAAAGAGAATTGACCCAATGTGTGTCAGGTAGAAGCCGAAATTTTCACTGACAAAGAGGAGAAGGGAAAAGTTTTCAAAAAAATTTCTAAGTGTCGAAATCAGCCGATTTTGGAGGATTTTGTCGATGGATCGGCTGAGCAGATTGGAACATATTTCGGAATTTTTATGAAGAAACAGCAGAAACTTCAATATTTTTCTGACGTGGCACAACAAATGAAAATCGGAAATTTCTCCAACACAGTGGATGAAAGTCAAAATTCTTTCCGCAACGGTGGTAGGGTTGGTAACTTCCTGCGTCGGAAGAAAAGAGAAAATATTTCTGCAACGATAGAAGGACCGATCAGATGAAAGTCATAAATTTTTTCGACGCGGTGGAAGGTTCGATCAAAAGGAAAGTTGAAATTTTGCCGACACGTTGGGAGAGAAGGCAGAATATTTTCTAATACGTCGGGGAAGATTGTCAATTTCACCAATCGGATGGAAATCGGTGAAGTTGTTGATATGTCACATGGGTTCCGTTAAGTTTTGCCAATACACATCGAAAAACTTGTGGAATTTCAACTGATACATCGGTTGAGTTTCGCCAATCGAAGGAAAACTGGAAATTTTCTCTGAAACTAAGAAATTCAACAAGTTTTCAATGGGCTCTGCAGGGGCTAGAAAGATGAAGAATGACAATGGATTTGTGCGCTAGATTGTGCAAAATACAATGGTTTACAAAAAAAAAAGAGGATACTACCCTCGACCCACCCTACAGTGCCACAAGGAGGTAAGTCCCTTTGACCCCTGTTGTCCCCCTGAGACAATCGATTGAAGATGATAAGAAAATGAAGGAAGAAAAAGAAATGTACAATGACATTTCTATAGAGAAGAATCAAGGTTGTATTCTGATGAAGAGGAAGTCACCTTGGAAGAAGAAATTATGAAAGCAGAACATCATTTTGTTATAAAGGAAGGGACACCATATGAGGATGGTATTGAAGCACATTTAGATTATGTATCCATGCAGGTTGTGAAGCATAGGATGGATGCTTTAGAAAAGATAGAATTAGGCCATTGACAAGGGATATGTTCACTATTGTGAAGCTGAAACTGTGGGTCAGAAAGCAGGGGCCATTCCTAAAATTTGTGCAGTGTTCAAAGACCATCTGGCAGGTCATAACTCAATGGTGGTGGAAGTTGAGGGTGATATTGTTGAGCAGATTGTTCTGATATCACCCTAGACTTTTTGATATGTGCACTTTGAAGAAATCAAAGCATAGAGGTTCATGGTTAGTTCAACTAGCCATCGGGACCAAAAGAAGGTCAGTGGGGTGATAATGAAATGTCCATTGTTCATGAATGGGTTAGTCACCTGGGAAGATCTGAATGTTCTAGCACTTGGATCCTATGATATACTCATTGGAATGGATTGCACAGGATCACATAGAGCAAATATTGATTGTTACAACAAGAATTTTGAGTGCTTGGATGAAAAAGGAAACCTAAGGGTTGTGAAAGGCATTCTAAAAGTGATCTCTAGTAGGCATATTTCAGCAATGCAACTGAAGAAGTTCTGTGGGAAAAGTTGCATAGTGTATGCAACTCATGTTTTGGAGGTAGCAGAGAATGAAGCTCCTAGGTTGGAGGACCTTCATGTGTTGCAGAAATTCAGGGATGTTTTCCTGATGAAGTTCCAAGGTTTCCTCCAAAGAGGGGCATTGATCTCACAATCAAACTTGTGCCAGGTAAAGCACTAGTGTCCAAGACACCCTACAAGGTGAGTACACCAGAAATGCTAGAGCTAAAGATGCAGCTACAAGAGTCGTGGGAAAAAAAGTATGTCGGGACAAGTGTTCCCAGTGGGGAGAACCAGTTTGGTTTGAGAAAGAAAAAGATGATACACCTTGGTTGTGTATTGGTTCAGGAAATAGAACAATGTCACTGTGAAGAACAAGTATCATTTGCCTAGGATCGATGACCTCTTTGATCAAGTGAGTGGATCAAAGGTATTTTTCCAAGCTTGACTTGGGGTCTGGTGACCATCAAGTAAGAGTCAAGGATGGAAATGTTCATAAGAAAACCTTCAAAGAAAGGTATGGATCTTATGATGTTGTAGTGGTATCATTTGGTTTCACAATTGCACCAGCTACATTCATGTGCCTCATGAATAATTTTTTCAGTAAGCATCTGGATAAGTTTGTTCTTGTTTTCCTGGATGGAATTCTTATTTAATCCAAGAATGAGGAAGAACATGTGGAACATTTGAGGATGACTTTGAAATTGTTCAGGAAGCATAAGTTGTATGCAGGGTTGAGAAACTATGACTTCTATGAAGATAGAATTCATTATTTGGGTCATGTTATCTTAGATAAAGGAATATCTGTAGACCATAAAAAGATTGGGGATGTGATGAGTTGTACTGGTCCAAGAAAGTTAACAGATGTAAGATATTTTGTGGGAATTGAAGGACATTGCAGGAAGTTCACTGAAGGATATTCTGCAGGTAAGTGGATCCTATGTATAGGCTGAGGAGGCCTACATGTGAACTTATGGTTCCATGAGGAAATGGACCTTGTGCATATTGGCATACATATGAGGACTTCCTGAAGAATTAGGTAGAATGACCTGAGCAGAGCAGTATGGTTGTTCCCAATGAAACACAGGGCAGGAAGCTGCCATGTGCCATGAGAAGGATCTCATGACTGAGAACAGGTTTTGAAACTTCAGATTGCAAGTTTTCCTATTGATTATGGGAGACTGCGATCTCTTGTGATGGTTTTGAATCATGTTAACCATGGATATGCTTGCATTGCATTGCTGATGCTAACTATGATTGTTTGGCTGATTTAAAATGGTGTCAAGATGACATGTTATATGTGGATGTCCAGGTTTTGGGCAGCATGTGTAAGTAAGGGATTAGTACTCCCACTTGCAAAAGTCAAACAATATGAGGATGGCCTCATGGTTGCAAAAATCTGATTTCTGCATGAAGCAGAATTGTGAATTCATATTTTTATTTTGACTATCAATGTTATTGATTGATTAATATTTGGAAAATCATGTATGCATGAAATAGATTTGAAAATCTATGACTGAATTTTTTATGATGACATCTCATGTAAACTACATACTTGTATGTAACGCAGGTGAGATGGTGAAAGTACGCCCTTGGGGTACATAGCTTCTCAAAAGGATGTGTTTGGGATACATAACTCCTCAGAAGGATTTATTGGGTCTACATATCTCCTCGGAAGGATGTACGGGGTGTACATAGCTTCTCGGAGGGCTATCTTTGGAATATGTTTGAAAACCTATGATTGCAATTATTTTTATGATGACATCTCATATAAAATGCATGCTTGTATGTAACACAGGTGGGATGATGAAAATATGTACTGGATATACATGGCTCCTCGGAAGGATGTACGAGGTGTACATAGCTTCCCAGAGGGATATCTTTGGAATAGGTTTGAAAACCTATGATTGCAATTATTTTTATGATGATATCTCATATAAACTGCATGCTTGTATGTAACGTAGGTGAGATGATGAAAACATGTACAGGGACTAGATGGCTCCTCTGAAAGGATGTACTTGGGTAAATAGCTTCTCCCCCCTGCCAGTTAGGCACCGGTATGAATCACTGGGGACACCCAGGGTGTAAGACATCTGGTTAGACTTGTTTTCGCACACATTAATGTCATAAGGGGACTGTCATGAGAGTGGGGGCTCCATGAAGAGAATAACCCCTATGTATTATGATGTCTGGAAAAGAAGCGCCTAAGCATTGGTAAGAACTTGGAGAAGGTGTTGGGCCCTTAAGCTAGAGTTGTTATTGAGCACCCATAGAGGTGTTAGGATCTGAAGCGGGGCTGATTGGATCTCGGTTGAGAGATGTTGTACAGATAAGTATTGGATTGCTTGGAAAATCCTGGTTGAATTTCTGTACTTACACATGTGCATAATGATTCAACTAAGATTTTGAAAATCTTATTAAGAAATAAATCCTGTGGAAATGAATCTGACATGTGAATCAATCTGTTATGGTTCTTGGAAAGGAAGCACCTGAGCAGTGGTGAGCACCATAAGAGGTGACTAGGCCCATAAACTAGAGCTAACATTGAGCACCCAAGGAGGTGTTAGGCTCTGAAGCGGGGATGATCGAATATCAGATGAGAGATTCTATACAGATAAGTATTGGTTTACTTATCAAACTTTTGTTGTTATTTATTTTCTTTAAATATACATGAGCATATGATGCCGCCATGATTTTGAAAATCTTGTTATAGATTGCATCCTCTAGGAATGAATCTGAAATGTGAATTAATCTATTGTGGTGTTCTAAAAGGAAGCACCTGAGATTGGTAAGCACCTAGAGGAGGTGCAGGCTCTTGACCATAACTGCTATTGAAGCACCCGAAGAGGTGTTGGGCTCAAGAACGAAGTTATCAGACCTCTGTTAAGAGGTATTTTCAGGTGATTCGAGGATTGCATAAATTTGTCTACCCTTTAATGCACACCCAGGTGTGGGGTGGGGTAGGGTTGTGAGCACCATGGTTGTATAAAGCCCAATCGGACACCCGTGGAACCAACAGAAGATACTTATGCAAATGAGTATTTGGTTCACTTAGAAACTTTTTGTTTATATTTATATCAATATACATGTGCATGTGATTCATCTGTGATTTTGGAAAATCTTGTGAATACTGACGTGGTAATTGACTCATTGCTTGGAACTTGACCATAGGTATTGTTGGTTACCAAAGACATTGGAAATGTTCCAAGCTGAGGAGAAGGATTCTCCAAGACCAGAAAAAGATCCTGTGGTGTGTGCTTATGCATGTAAGAAAGGACTTGGAAGAGTTCCAGATCATGGCATTGGACAGATAAAGGTGCAGAGGAAGCACTGCGGTCCTGAAGAGGCTACATGGGAGCTGGAGGATGCCATGAAATTGGCACATCCATTTTTGGTTCAATTTTTGCAGAGCATTGAGGGTGGTGCCAGTGTAGCAATTGTTAAATTTTTGTAAAGCACTAAGGACAGTGCTATTGAAGGGGAGGGGAATTTAACACCCTAGTTTTGACCCCATGGTATTGAATTGCATATGATGTAAATAGCACTAATGAATCGTGGTTTGGAGCTCAAGGAAAAGGCCCCACCATGGATTTAGTGTTTTGTGTTTCGGAAATTAAAAATCGATGCTGATGGTTTATGTGCTAGCCAGGAACAATATGTTGAGACATCATGTAAAATGCAAGTTAATAAAAATACCACAAATAGCTATCCGCCGTAACATTAAAGATATGGGGGCATGATTTCACAAGGAATAACGGGGGGGAATAATCAAACCCTTGAAACAATGGGGAAAACACATCAAGTTGTCAACCACCCATTTTGTCCTTTTGTTCCCAGTCATTAGAAGTGGTTGGAAAAGTTATTTCCTTGGGATGGGAAAGGTATGGAGGTCAAATTCGAATTTGGGAAGCCATCCATTTTTTGAAAACGTGTTTTTGACTTGTGGGGTAAGTAAATGCTTGGAAATGCATGCCCACGCCATTTTTCACCCATCCTCATGGATTTTTGGCTCTCTCATGCAACAAGAAGGTGATTGAGCTCTCTCTTCCTCACGATTTGATGTTGTTTATTCACTTCTCCATGCCCAGAATCTATTTTTTGTGTTGTTGGGTGAATGAGAAGAAAGGAGCCATAATTTTGCAGTTTGAGAAGGCCATTATTTCCCACTATGAGCAAGCTGGGAGCTTCCCTCATGTTTTCCTGCATTTTTCCTATTTTCTCCAAGTTGAGAAAATCGTTTTTTGTTGTTGGTGAATAGGAGAAGAAACCCACGATTTTTGGGTGGTTGTTGAGTCCGTTTTTCCCCACATGAAACCCCTAGAAGTTTCTAAAAAATGAATTGTTGTCAAAGGGGTGTTTTCCCCATTTTACTGGTTCGTTTGTGGTTGCAAGCTCCATTCTAGTAATGCCTAGTGGATGGAAGAATAGATCCATGATTTGAGGGTTTGTTGAGGCTGTTTTTACCTCTGGGAAGCCTAAGATAGTTTCCTAAAAATGTATATGCTCATGCAAGGTTGTTTTCTCCTCATCCATTTCATTTTGGTTGCCCAGAAATGTTTTGTTCATATCCAACAGTTGTGTGTGGTTGTGTTTGATTGATTGGTTGACTTTGTTTTGGATGCAAAGTGTGGCTTGGTTGAGTAAGTCCAAGGAACCCATCTATTAGATGGTTTTTCTGTGTTTGATTAGCAGGTTGGCTTGGCTGGGTAAGTCCAAGGAACCATCTGTTAATTGAATGACCGTGTGTTTGATGTATGGATTGGCTTGGATGAGTAAGTCCAATGACCCCTCCATGTTATTGGCTTGTTTTCGTAACATTCTGTGAAACCCAATGGTGTGTTGGCTTGACTATGAACGTATGGTTTTGGCTATGTGTGAGCCTAGTGTTCCCTAGTGTCTTGTGGAATCATGCCCAGCTCGGGGGTGGCAGTGATGCTAATATATTAATGAGCACACTGGCCTATGGTTGGGTGGAACATTGCAGCAACATAGCTGGTTGTGGGCCAACTCCTTTCAAGATAAGTATTCTTGTGCTTAATATCTGCAAATTATTGGTTTCATGAATTAATATGAACATGTTGAATGTTTGAATGAATGAATTTTGCTTCTGTTGTAGAATGCATTATGCATTTGTGCATATATTTATGTTCAATGCATTTTATTTATTATGTTTTTATGTTCATGGGGATATTTTTCTCGTTTGACAATAGCAGTGTATTGGTCGCATCCTCTCCATCGTCAGTATGAGGGGTGGGGTGTGACAATTTATAAATATTACTTGTCCATTTGATTTATGACTAGACAACAATCAAACAAAGTCTTCTTAACAAAACCATTTATGGAGACATAATACTACTTGATTACATATTTTTTCTTAGGTAGAGATGCTTATGTGTTGAATTGTAAATTGTATCTTATTTACCATTTCAAATATTTATCATGCTTATGTAATGTTAGGGCCCTCTCTCTACACTCCCTTTTTTAGTACAAGGGTTATGAGGCAAAAGGGCCTTACTTAGCTTCTTTTAGCTAAAGCACATATTTTGTTGCAGATAATAAGAACGTTGGGGAAAACTTGTTCTTTGCATAATCTATACAACGTATAAGCCAAGAGGAAATCCAAGGTAACTTACTAAGGAAATACTCCTTGGTTAGAGGATGAGTAAGAATAAAGGGAACATAACTATGCAAAAGTTATGGTATAATAGTTTATAAGTTTTAACGTAATTACAACATTGAACTATAGGCTGAGAAACGTAAGATTTAAAAGTAAGTGGAGGTAGGTGGGTTTTAAAAGAACCCACGTGAAGGGTTTAGTGGCAAACGGTTGGCCCACGGAGGTTAAACCCTAGCTCGAAAGCCAAAGGGTTTTGTTAATCTCGCAGTTGAGGGAAAAAAATGTAAAGGGTCGAGGGCTCTTAGCCCTCTCAACCATTTTGTCTCTGTTGGTGTTTTGGTGAAGGTAATGGACTCCCACGTCTCTGCAGCTACTTTGAAATCAATCACAATACCTTCACTTGGATGCATTCATGGTCATGACCCACCTGCGTCGTCGTCTGAGGTAAAATCTTCCATCGTTTTCTTTTAAACAAAAATATTCCAAAATGTTGTAATTTGATTTTGTTCATGTTTTGACCTCTGCTCTAATTTAACCGACAAGTTAAAAAACACTTGAAATGGTTGGAGGAGTTCGGGTCATGGGTAGTTGGAACGTTAGGATCTAGTAAGACCCTATTTCCTTGACCCTACATTCCTTTTTATACATAACTGGATCGATTTTCCATTTTGGTTCTATCTGAAGGCGAATAAGACTTTGCTCAATACCTTCATTTGGTAAACACCTAAAGATTCAGAGATATACAATATTTTTAGTCTTGAAAATACTCAGGGATTTCTCACAATGTTTTAAAGTTTTGAGATTTCTATTTTATAACAGGATGTTATACTGCATGGATAATGTATCAAGTCAGAACAATGTGAAAGGGTTTCTTTAAAGTTTCTTTACAAAGTGGTGTTGTTTACTTGTGTTGAACTTAATGTCTCTTGGATCTACACTGTAAAGGATTTACTTGATTTATATAGTCAATATGCTATTCATTCCATTATTATAGATTTAAAATGTTAATATTACTTTGTAATTTTATAAGTGTTTAATTATGAGCATTAGCTAGAATCATTCTACCACTCTGAACTTGATAAAACTTAGATTTGACTAATGTATAAATGTCCTTTGCGGGTTTTTACTGTACTTTCTAATTTATACTTTAAAGGTCATGAGGCCACTATATTACCAAAATCGTTGTTTTTAAATAGTGTTTCTCTGTTCAAGATTAAACATGAATAAATTTGTTTTCCTGTCGTAAGCTTTCGCTGCAAGTTTTGTTTTAAATACTTACGCCGAAAGGATACTGCGTTTTCTAAAGTGTAAAACATTAGAAGGTTTACCTGATTGTTTTCGACTCAACCTTAGCAGTTAGACTACTGTCATTCTTGAAAAAAATTATGTAAAGAAGCTTACCCTTATGGGGTTTGAACAATTGACCTACTTAATTCCTTATTTGTTTATTATATAATTTTCTTTACTACTATATTTAATTATGTTTTTGGAAAATGATAGAAGGATTATAGTTTTGATTAGTTTAGACATATGGCTATGGCCTATATATATAGTTTGTGTGTGTGTGTGTTTCCTCAAAAGAAAATATCCTTTACAGTTTCGAATCTTAACTTGTAATTCATGAATTATAATACTTTATTTAACCTAAGTGAGTCTTTTTGGCTAAGAGCTTAGTAAGTAAATTGAAGCCTTTTGACTACAATATGTGTTAAGAGATTTTTATTCTTTTTGTAAGGGTTGGAACCCTCGACCTATTCGATTCTTTAAATTGTATTATGTAAGGAAAAATGAGTTATAACGATTTCTAAATGAAAACATGAACAAATTATGAATTCTTTACATAAAGAATTTATAACTATTAACTTAAAGAGATACTGGTTGTTAGTTAATTACCTATGCAATTATTTATAAATAAGCTTTCCGACTGTAACTATTCTATATAGTTTCAGTGCTTGCACATATGTATATTTGTTCTACGATTATTATTTCTTAATATCTTTAAACTATGATAACTCTAATTTAACCTTTTTACTTAACTTTAAGGTTGTAGAAGAAACTACATAATTACTGAATATTGTTTATCTATGTTTACCATATGTAGTCAAACGAAAGTGATATACATAAATATGAAAACTAATCTAGATATGATAACATGCCAAATTCACTAAATAATCATCCTTTAATTATTGTAGCTTGCATGAACTGATAGATTTATAATAATAAAAAAAGGCAATATCCTACTTATTACAAGTACCATATAATCATTTCTGGAAACTCGCATTCAAAAATTCCTACAGATAAAAAAATAAATAAAAAGAAATTTAAGTTTAATACTAAAACACTTAGAACCTGCTAACTGTCGAAGGGGGAAAACACCCAAAGAAGACTGTTCCTCCCAACTGTCTCCTGAAAGAAGCCAATATTACTTGCTTTAGGACCCCCGAGACTGTTCACTAAACCACTAGGACGAAGATGCTGTGTAGAATCCTATACAGTAATCTTTGCAGCTTAGCAACCTCCCTTGCAGACTTAACTCTCAGCAAATCACTTTATCTATCCCCTTAGTGAATTCCTCTTGTGTTCCTTACTTTTTAGTTTCCAACAAGATCACAAGGTTCTAATCACACAGAATAGAATGTAATGAGCCTCCTGCTCAATTCGATGGTATATATAAGATTGCATAGGTATTTGGGTCAATTTTGTAATTAAATGAGCCACCTGATCAGTTCCTCTTTCCAGGGAACATGACTACAATTTTAGGGATGTTGCCTCCTGCAACAACTAGAAAGTGAATGATATTGCTGCCACTTATCTATTTTTCCTTCTACAGCAGATCATTCCTCCTAGTGGGTCAGTGAACACTCTTCAACGGTCTTCTTTGGATAGGTGTCTCCTCTTTTAATTATTTAAATAAATAAAATATTCAATTATCTCCATCTGTGACCATCCTTGGTCAATAACATAAAACTTTACAATAAATTTTAAAATAATGTTTTTTCTCAAAATAAAAAAATGTTTTTCAGTTCTAGGTGAGTTACAGACTTGTACCCTCGACCCATTACTGATCAAACACAATAACTCTTAAGGTATGTTGACGTCTTGAATTTATATAATGAGGTTGCATCCCTCAAGGGGATCTCATCTTTCTTGATGTAGTTGATACAACATCAGGATTAACATAGAAATGCCTTTTGGAATGGTCCCAATCTATGGTTTTAGAACACATTGGAGGACATTTACTTCATCATTGGGATATCAGGGAGAGGGGAGGATTTTCCCCAATTTCATGATGTCCTACTTGGTATTGCAACAGAGATTTAGTTTTATTACTCTTAAAGATATATTAGTGATGAGGTCACTAACCCTGCTCATTTTTAGGTTTCCAGAGGACAGCCATGATTTGTTGCTTTTGGTGCTAAGGAGGTTAGGTTCCTCTATATTTTGATTTCAATGGTAGTGCACTCCACCACTGATGTTAAGCACATTAGTTTCCCTCGATTTTATTATGTTTATTATTTAGTGTGGAGGACTAGATGCATTAGGTGGTTTGCCATATTTTTGCAGCAATTTTGTTTTGCTCTAGCCTTGATGTCGTGCATAGTTTAAGGGGAGTTTCAAATTCCCTTTTGCTTCGTATCTTTTTTGTTTTTTTTTAGACGTTTTTGGCCACAATGCCATCATTTGATTGTCTCCCTCTTGAGGAGATGACCGAGGTGTGGATGCACATGTGGGGACAAATACGAGGATCATATCAGAGATGTTGGAGTTACTAGTTAGCGAGGAGGACCATACATTGGACCCTGTGCCATATCTGTACATGGTTTTAGACTGGAGCAAATG
The DNA here is from genome assembly GCA_001517045.1 of Pseudotsuga menziesii. Taxonomy (NCBI): domain Eukaryota; kingdom Viridiplantae; phylum Streptophyta; class Pinopsida; order Pinales; family Pinaceae; genus Pseudotsuga; species Pseudotsuga menziesii. Next base: position 212,048 of record LPNX010282706.1, read on the forward strand.
TCACTACATATTTTTTACATAGGATGAGCCACCAAATAACAAAATAAATATTAGTTTATGTTTAATTAACCTAGTGGCGTTTTATTACCTTACTTAATGGAAATGAAATTTATTCTAACATTTTTTTAAGTTGTTTTATTAAATTGTTTAATAAATTTGTCTAATTATTGTTGTGTGCTATATATTCTGTAGACATTGGCACATACGATGGGGAGGGGAATCCCCTAGTTCAGTTTTATAAGGATGTGTAGGATCATGATTTGTTTGTGTTTCCTAGACCCAGCTTGTGATGTGGGCCAAATGTTAGGTTTTGAGATGATATGGCAGACAGGTTGTCCGCATTGTTGGGTCGAATGGGATTCCATCCTATATGGGTGTAGGAAATCATATGATACCCTACCATGGTAGAGTTATGGAGGATGGTTCATTGTGATATGAGGTATTTTTTGTAGTATATCATTGGTGAATCTATCCTTCTAATTGTTAGGAGGTAGGACGATTCTACATCTGATGAGGACGACCATCCTCCTCCTCGTCCACCACCTCCTCCTTGCCATGACAAGGGAACCTCGACATATCATCCACTTCCTCCTCCTCATCCTCACCATGATGATCAACCAGTATTTCCTCCTCTACCTCCAGCTGGCCCACCATCATCTCCTATTCATCCACAGGTCAACCAAACAACCTCTCCTCCTCAATGAGCCAACCATCCACCATCTCCTACTCCACCCATATCCTATATTATAGATATCATGGACACAATGGGTGAGATACATCCTCATGGAGATATTGACTATGCTACTCTCCATGCTATTTTCTTTCAGGCAGAGGTACCGATGCCTCTACCTATGTTGGTGGAGGAATTGATGCCTCCGGATCTACTAGTAGAGGCAGTGATGCCTCTAGTTTAGGAGTTGGACTAGATATCTCATAGAATTTATTGGACTTGAGATGTATATTTGGCATGTATCATGATTTTGATATTATTACTCTCTCTCTCTCTCTCCCACACACACACACACACACATACTAGATTTTTCCTGTTGATGTTTATTTATTTGTTGATGGTATACCAATCCCAATGGGATCAACCAGGCCTTATTAGGCTGACATAGCAATCCTAGATGGATTTGTCATATCACTACAACAGGAAAGCACATCATTATCAATCTCTCTTAAAAGGGAGGTCCTTTCGGACTACACCAATCTTGTCTCAAAAGTATTCAAACTTTACACGATATAACGGCTTAGTCAACACATTAGCAATTTGTTCTTTATTACTTGTTATTCATCATTCTTCTCTTGTAGGTTATTGCACATGATATTTCTTACAAATCAAATTCAGTTGCATGGTTAGAAACATTTCATAATCTTCAAATCATACTGATAATGAAAAATTCTTATGCATAAATACATATGGCATACATTCATGCAACTATTTTAGCCAAAATAACATTCATCCATATCTCATATACATCTAGTAACTTTCTAGATTCCTTCCATCTTTACTAGAACCTTATTAAGAGTGTGCACTACTCCCAACATGTCAGAAAAGTGGTTTCATTCTAGATAAGTAGCAATGAAATGTTGTACAATTAATCCATAGGCTACTTACCCATGCATATTAGTAGTATACTGTTCATCAATGCAAACACTCTAACATGCATAATACATTTCCTAAATATAGGAACATAAATATGTAGACAACTGAAAAATATCATTTAAGCAACCATATATACAAGAAATGGTAATTCAAATACTTATGTTTGTTTGTTTGTTGGAACCCCTCTTCATCTTTGTCTCCTTGCAGGAATACTGGAGTATCTAACAACGTGCTCTACTTCATTGTCTGATTCTGAGGACTTGTGCCTATCTTTCTCATGATCAAAAATACTAAGCAAGTCTTCTACACCATAGATCACATAGGACTATGTATGGGTGCTAAATCTGTGTTTTCCTTCTTCTTTATTGACAAATGCATCCCTTCTTATCCAATGCTGAAATGGATAAGAGCATGTTCTTCTCCTTCATGGGTTAAATCCTTTTGGATAAAAGTACATATTCCTCATCACTTGAGGAATATTCCCTTGCTTTCTTCTCAGCCATGAGATCACACCTAATCCCAAAATAGAAAAACATCCTGATGTAGTCTTTATGTCGTCGGTACTACCTTCCCAATCTGAATATACATAACCATGTAATCTGATCGCACTATCAAACACATATCTAAGGCCACAATTTGTGGTACCCTTTAGGTACCCCATCACATGTTTTTCCACAATCAAGTGAACATATCTAGGATCCACCATATACTGACTCAATATATTCACTATGAAGCAAATATTTGGCCTTGTATTCATCAAGCACATCAGTGAACCAATCCTCTACATGTAAACGATGGCACCGATTGTATCTTAAGTAGGATGAAATAGAAACTTCAAGTTTGATTCCATATGTGTAGCTATAGCTTTTCAATCCAACATCTCGAACCTCTTCAAAATATTGACTGCATATTTCCCTTTGCTAAGGAAAGTATCCTATGGATTCTATCACACCTCTAGTCTCAAGAATCGTGTCAATGTTTTTAAACTCTAAGATCTAATGTAGTCACTCCTTCTAAAGTGGAGTACCATCCTCCCTTTGTATCTTGTACTCTTTGCATATGGGCATTCTTCACTGGAGTGACTAGTAGCCTCGTTTGTTTCTTATCTTATGTGTATCCATATATGTCACCTCTCAAGGTCACTGGATACTAAGATGTTCCATCTCGAACTTTGTTGAAAGTTCCTATTACACCCATCTATGATCTTCTCATCCTCTGTAGACTTCCATATTCAACCTTGTAGCAAAGGTTGATATCTCCATCAATCTAGGCGATCCTCAACCTCCTCATGTAACTATATGTGATATCCCATGGGTTCCCTATGAGCTTGTACAAAGCATTCTACGCACATGTGGTTTTTTTTAGAGAGTCCTGAGTCTAGGAGGTTGCTCGATTTTCCATTCTACTTCATTTAAACCATCTGTATAGTGTAATATCCACCATTTGAATTAGTGTGTCTAGCCACTAGAGCAACATCTCACTATAATCAACTCTCTCTTTCCAAGATAAACCAAAAACCTTGCTTTGTATGTCTCGATGTTGTCATCTGTTGCATCCTTGATATAGTAGATCCACTTGGAAGACACTATATACTTCCATTTAGGTCTCGGAACCATGTTGTGACATAATTCTTCATGATCAACTGGTACTCCTCGATCATAACATCTTTCCATTCTTCTTTCTTGGGACATTCTTGTATAAAGTGTCATTTTTCATCACAAGTGAAACATATGAGCTATGAGAGGTCCTTCTTCTAAAAAAAAAAATTCTTGCAAGAATGTTCTTCCTTCTTGTTATTTCCCTTCTTGGTATGAGTTGTTAGGGATTGATTGTCATCTTCACCCATCTTTTCTTCTTGAGATTATTCTTGTGCGCATTCCTCCCATAGGTGAGCTTCCTTCTAGAATAAATTCCTTGAATGAAGGACTCTTGGTATTAGGAGACCATTTGAGGTTTTTGTCTCCACTTCCAATTCTTCTACATTATATCCAATAGCTTCTAGTTACGCCTTGATCTAGGAGACCCTTGTGAAGTAATATTGAATGCTTTCTGACATTTGCATCTTCACACCATTGATTTGATTCATCAAGGTCATATTCATGTTTATATCCTTTCCTTTATATAAGTTGTTCAATACATCGAACATCTCTTTGGGAGTCTTCAAGGATGATACATGTGATGTCCAATGGTATTTGATGTAGATGAAAATAATCCCCTTGGATTTTACTAAGTCCTTATTATGCTTGGCTTTGTCCTCGTCTCATTCTAAATATGCAACTTCTTCTTTGACATAGTATTCCAACTCATGCTCTTCTAGTATGAGAAGAATTCTATATTTCCATGCTCAGAAGTTCTTAGCTCCTTCAAGCTTGTCCTCGACGTTGATACTATTTGTCATATTGATAAAGTGAGAACCTCAAATGGAAATAGAGAGAATAGAACTTACCAATGATATTGCATGCTTGCTCCAATATTTTTTTGGAAGACTACTTCTAGAGGACCTAGGGTTTGATAGAGACACCCTAATTTTTAAAATTTGACTACTTTCCTATCTGATTGGATAGAAATATGTGCCTCCTCAAGGTGAGTTGGGAAATATACTCCTTTTCAAATAAATGTGGACAAAATGGGAACATATTTGATGCCCTTGTTTTTCCAGTAGTAGTGCTAGGTCAAAAATTGAAAATCCACAGAATTGGAAACTATCTCCATGGAAATATGTTCCCTCCTAGGGAGAGTTATATGGTCCTCCTTTTTCAATTGATATGTGGAGGGAAGTGCTTGGAATAGGAATCCCTAATTTATTCAATTTTTTCTGCAGAATTGTCCAGTCTTAATTATTATATATCTCTGAAATTTATGCTCTGAAAGGTCTTCGACTTCGTCCTGAGGAAACTTGATTTTTCTACTTTCCAACCCCATATGTTAAAGCAATATTGAATTCACCAATTGGAAATTATGCTAGGTTCCCCAATGTGACTTGTTTATGGACTAGTTTCGTATATCTAACTTGTATGAACTTCCATGTGTCACTGTTTCAACTTCGGGCTCTGAAACTCACACCAGAGAAAATAACGTCTGATTACTTTCTAGAAAAATATTACGAAATTCGATTTCGATCTTCCTAGCATGAGATATAGCATTTATCCCTAGGTCACAAGTTTAATGCTAAATTTTAGAAGAGGCTGGAACACTTATTTGGAGGAATCATATGTCCTAAAATAAAGTGAATATAAGGCTAAAACTCTAACAAAATGTAAATAAATATTTCATCTTCATATTGTCCAAGTTTCATCTCCTGAGCCTTTACAAAAGAAATTATATCGAAAATTCATGGATGACTATATTTTTCCTTCTAGGGTTTCAAGCATGAATCCCTATTCTCTAGTAGATGCAATTGCAGTGGTGTTTCGATTGTACAAAGAATTCTTTTAGGGTGGCTCTGATAGAAAGTTAGAATTTTAATGGTTCTACAAGATCTTAAAATATTTGGCATCATAACATCATAACCATATCCAATAGGATCACTAAAAGAAAGACAAGCACAACAACACAAAAGAACACAAATATTTATTCTGGGAAACCCTCATGGGGGAGAAAACCCAACAAAACATCCTAGATATAGAATTCAACCAATTACAGTGTAAAACCCCAATAACAAGACAAGCAACTTCATCTCTCCCACAGACCTCTTCACTCTCTCTCTAGCGCACTTTCTTGAGTGTGAGATGTGTACAAATTATGGAAGTGCCTCACCTATTTATACTCATCAAGTGAGTGACTCAATTACCTAACTAGGTCATCCAGGTTCTATAATTAGGGTTGACCTACCTACGAAGACTAAAAATAACATTTATATAATATTTTTCTGGGTACTATTGACCCAACTTACAACATAAGTTTTACCTGATGACCTTTACATGACTAAGTACATCAAGGACATATCCAAACGGAGGAATAACATCTCTGAAAGGAGGAATAATAATAATATAACAAAAGTAGAATGGAACATATTTCGAAATTACATTTCTCTCAACAGTTATATGATGTTTAAATATGTTAAATGTATATGTTAGATGATGGTAGGTAATGTTTAATTGTGTATGATGGGTGATGTTTGATGTGTATGATAGGTGATGTTTGATGTGCATGTTAGATTATGTTAGTTAATTTTGTGTGTATGTAAGATGGTGCATATGTTTGATAGGTGATGATAGATTTGTATGGTAGATGTTGTTTGTCATATGCATGATATGGTTATGTTAGATTATGTTTATGTTTGTTAGGTGGTCATGATGATGATGGTATGTTACATGATGTTAAGTGATGGTGGTGGTGGTCATTAACTTGATGATCACATTTTACTATTTTTTATTGTTATGTATATATAGACTTATTTTTTTATGAACTGAATCAATTGTCAAATTATTTTAAGATATTTATCTTCATGTGTATGATGTATTTTTTATGTCGATGAGTATGATTCATGTGTGTGATGCAATTTTATTTATTTATTTATGTATTCATGTCAAAGTCTTTTTTTTTAATGTGGTTCATGCTCGAAGATCAGGTCGCTACATCCATGGAAAACATCCAAGGGGCCCACCCAAAGGGATCTCACCTCATTAGTTTGTTTAGGAGCTATCCCTGACACCAACTTGAGTGCCCAACCATGGAGGACCCATAGAATTTAAACCATGACCTCGAAGAAGGCTTGGTCCCTAGAGAATCAACCAACTAAGCTACTGCACATGGCTTCATGCCAATGTAGTTTATATTAGCTATAATTAATTACAAATTCTGCACAATCACAAAAAAAATCAATTTGGTTCACGACCCAAAATCTTGCTACATCCACGGATCCAAGACAAGGGGCCCACCCAAAGGGGGCTCACCCTGTCGGCATTACATTGATCCCTAACCATGAAAGATCCATAGAACTAAACCCCCGATCTCGACCATATTATTTCTTGGTACCGAAAGATCATGTTGACTAAATTGTCATTGATGCCAACAATTGTGTCTTTGTGCCCCTTCAGGAGCCCCTAAGGTTTAGAAGTCTGGCAATGTCAAATTATACCTTTTGACCTTGTCCAAGCCCAAGTTTGAATCCCTCAGATCCCTTGGGATAATGGAAAAATCCATGTACACCCTTTATTGTGTTTAAATTTCCCTAAGTTGTTTCTATGGTTCCCCAGTTCCACAACCTATGCCCTAGTACCCTAGGAGAAGTCTAGGCGCCCCCACACCTGATGGTTTAATGATCCTTGCGCCATTGAAGGAATGGAAAAGGTAATGTGGGTCATTTGTGTGTTGATACCCTTGAGATGGTCAAAATGTTTAAGAAAGTCCTTGAACCCACACCTTGATGGTCATCATGATGGGATTCTTGGTGGCTAGTAAAGCACACCTTCACATGTGGTAACTTTGATGACTTACAACAAACCCTAAAACTCTTTCCATTTGACCTTTAACAAAAGAATTAAACTTAATCAATGACTCCCTTTGGAACCTTACTACCCTTGATAAAGCCGGCCTCATTAAGCGATTAAGTATTAAAACAATTTAATTTAATAAAATTTATGTTGCTAAGTTTCTGTGGTGGTAGGTTTCAGTAGAAGTCGGAGAAACCACAGTAGTAGGTTGACCATGTCGACGTTTCGAATCCATATCAGGATTCATCATCAGGACGATTTTGTCAAAAATGGAGAGTGCGAGGACCTAGGTATTAATAATCAAGAGGTGGAGAAATGTTTAGATTAGTTTCGGGAGAATAGTGTTTGGTCGGTGAAGCCAATTAGGGTTCTTGGTTCGGGAAAAAAAAAATTCATAAGATTATGTAAAATAAGGTTAAGGTAATATGGTTTAGGTTTGTAGTTAAAAAGGGTTTAAAATATTTTAATTATTTTAATTAGTATCATAATAATAAACTTTTATTAAATGTTTAATTAATTCATTTCTATTTTTTAATTTATTAAATTATAATATTGACTAATGTATTAAGGATTTAAATCGATTAGTAATACTATATAAGGTGTGAGAATAACAATTAAGGTTAATGTGTTTAAAAATTAAGTTAGTAATATAATAATAAACTTTATTATTAAAAGTTAAATTAATTTATTTCCATTTCATTAAATTTTAAAATTAACTATTGTTTTTCAGACTTAAATTCAACATAGGTTTGTTAAATATTTCCTTTTAATGTAAGTTGTAAAGTCTAAAAAGTTTGAAAACTAGTTAGGTTTATAAAATGAGGAAGTTACTTATAAAGAGACCTTAATTAATATTAAGGCTCTTATAAGTAACAAGTCGGTTAAAATGTTGAAAAATTAAAACTAGGGCTAGGTTAATTGAACTAGATGTTAGTGGAAAATTAAAAATTCTTTCTTTCTCAAGAATTTTAAGAATGTGGGGTAAGAGGGAAATATGGTAGCAAGGTACCTAAGTGTCTCAAGAAAGGTTAGGTTTTTTAGGTTTTCTAGGTTCACTAGGTATCTACCTAAAAAACCAAAAAAGGAGGGTTTAATACTTATGGTTGAGAATCGATGGGAGCCAACTAGTTATAACCTCTAGGCCTCCATCCCTATTCAGGTTATTTGGAAGTTTTAATATTTCTAAGGCTTCTCTGAATTTTGTTTTGAAGTAGTGGTCTTCTTTTGCTAGGATTTTAGTGTCTTCAAGGCAAATTTGGTGTTTAGTTTTAGCGACATGTTCTACAAGGGATGAGGTACGGGTACGTTCATTTCTAATGTCGGCTCCATGTTCTTTTAATCGTGTGCGGAAGGAACGCCCCGTCTCACCTATGTAGCTAATCTTGCAAGAACAAGGAACCATATAATCACTATTAAACTGAGTATGATCAATTGGATATTTGACGGATCTCATTTTCTGTTTAATGGTTTCAAGGTGTTTGAAAGAGGTTGTAATGTTATTCTTCCTAGGGATTCTGGAAATCTTATATGTTACCACTTGAATGTAAGGTAAGAAGGCTCTAGGGTTAGTGGTCTCGTTATTGGTGGTTTTTTATTTAGTGTGACTCTTGTTATGGGTTTTGTTTAGGGTTTTCTTTATATCCTTTGGTTTATAACCTATGTTGAGTAAAACATTCTTAAGGTGGTATTTTTCTTTCTCTAGATGTTCTATATCAGAGATCCTAGAGGCTCTAACCGCTAAGGTATTAAGAACCCCTATATTTTGAGAAGGGTGGTGGTGGGAGTCTGCATGGAGGTAGCTCTCAGTATGAGTCTTTTTTTTTAAGACCTCATGTACTAAAGTACCATATTCCTTTCTAGTTAGGAGAACATCAAGAAAGGGGATGCTCCTGTTTTCTTCCAAATCCATTGTGAACTTAATGTTGGGGGAGATATTGTTAAGATGTGTAAGGAATTTACCAAGTTCAATCTCACCATGTGGCCAGATCACATTGGTGTCATCTACATACCTCTTCCACTTTGTTGACTTCAACGGATAGGAGTCCAGAGCTTCTTTCTCGAATTTCTCCATGAAAAGGTTTGCCACTATGGGTGAGAGGGGGGATCCCATGGCCACTCTTGTGGTTTGTTCATAGAATGCACCTTGGAAACTAAAGAAAGTTTACCTAATTCAAATTTCTGTGAACCTAGCAGTGTGAGGGTCGGTGGCCTCCTTAATGACTTGGATTGATTTATCTAAAGGTATTTTGGTAAAAAGTAACACCACATCAAAGCTTAATAACATGTCTTTGGGTTCTACTTTTTCATCTTTGATAAGTCTCACAAACTCACTTGAGTCTTTGATGAAAGACTCTGTGTTACCTACTAGGGGTCCTAATATTTTAGCTAAATACTTTGCAAGTTCATAAGTAGGGTATCCTATAGTATTAACAATAGGCCTCAGAGGGACCCCTTCTTTATGTATTTTGGGAAGGCCATAAATTCTGGGTGTGATCTCCCTGGTGGGTGTTAAGCATTTTTTTTTAATCTATCGTCAAGGTTTGAGTTCAATAATGCCTTCTTAACGTCTTTAATAATTTTTGAAATAGGGTTATTGCTTAGATTCCTATAACTACCGCTCGTGGTGAGGTGATAAAGCATTTTCTCGTTGTAATCTGCTCTGTCCAAAACTACGGTTGCTCCTCCTTTGTCAACTTTTAGGATGACTATTTCTTCATTAGATATAAGGTTTTTAAGCGCTATTTCTTCTTCTTTGTTTATGTTGTTTTTGGGGGGTTTTTCTTTCCTCAACACTACCGTGCATTCTTGTCTAATAGTTTATTTATGTAAGGCGCTCAAATTTTGGATGCAATCCTCGATATTGCAAATGATGGACTCAGTGGGGAGGGTTTTTGGAGCCACGACGAAGTTGAGGCATTTCTTGAGTATCGTGGTTTCTGCGGTGTTGAGAGTATATGTGGAAAGGTTCACAACCTTGCCATTTCCATCGCCCCTCAAATCGTGCGCAGGTGGACTGTAATGGATGCATTCAAGTTTAGAGAGTTTAATAAAATTTACATTAGACCTCTCCTTGAAGTCGGCCCTACCTCTACTCTCTCAAAGTCAAGTTTGAGTATGTATACACTAAAAGAGTGTCATAACAATCATAATCAACAAAGGTAACGTTTATAAGTGTGACTGAGGCAGCCTACACCCGGATCTTTACAGAGATATTATTTTGGGGTCCAAATTATTTCCTAAACAGTCTGAGTTTTTTGGGAGATTGATTGTTGGCCTTTTACCATCTAAATACTCTGATTTTTTTCCTGAACAATCTGAGTTTTTTGGGAGATTGACTACTGACCTTTTACAAATCTAAACAGTTTGAATTTTTTCCTAAATAGTTTGAGTTCTAGGTGCTTGAACAGTCCAAGTTTTTGTGTGCTTGACTATGATTTGGATGATGGTTATTGTTTCCTTCTTTACCAACACTTGATGATAGATCCAATATTTTTTACAATGATTTATTTAGGGTTGAACAGTCTAAATTTTTCCTCAGTCCTTAATTTAAGCAGTGGTTAAGGTGATCTTCAAGTCCAAGGTTGGTCTTGTTTGGGTTCTTCTATAGCACACATACATAGCCCAACTGTGATATCTTGACATGAACTATAAGGTAAGATCATTGTACACTTTATGATGATAATGCATACTATGATGTGTTGATACATTCCTATACACTATAATGTACACTATATGATGATGATGCATACTATGATGTGATGATACATTCCTATACATTATGATGTACACTCTATGATGGTGATGCATACTTGATGACACTATATGATGATGGTGATTCACATTGTATGCATACTCTATGACAATGTATACTTAATGATGATGATACATACATGATGCATACTATGATGATGTATACTTGACGATGATGATGCATACCCTCTGATGATGATGCATACCCTATGACGATACACTATGATGAATACCTTATGATCAGTGAAAGAAGAGAATAACTACTTGATCAATGACTGTGTATGATGAGGTGTAAAATGTTGTACATGAACAGTGTATGGCAGTGAAATACCTTCTCAGTATACAGTGATGACTTGGAAGTGATAAGAGGGAAGAGGTTATCTGCAGCAAGTTCAATGATTGGTTTTGACAGTTCCATGGATTTAGTATTCTTATTCTTCAGGGTGGTATGGTGGTGCTAGGGATCACAATATTGTGAGTTAAGTTGTTGTAGCAGCTTTTCAATTGTAGCTAATGAAGCCTAAGGGGTTGTATCCCCTTCCAATTGTAGCTGGAAAAATTGTATTAAATTTGTTACCCAGTTTTTGTTGGGTCAAATTTATTTTTAAAAAGGATTCTATGGTTTTACCCTCGAGAATTGGGTTTCCACGTCAAAATATAGTGTACTATGATTTTTGTTATATTTATGAACATTGATGATATGTTATGATTGGTGATTAGCAACTTTCTCTTGATCAAAAAAATTATAATTGTGCAAATACTGATTCACCCCCCTCTCAATATTTCAACAATTGGTATCAGAGCAAGTTCCTTCAAAATAGTCTAACCGTTGGAAGGAATTCATGGGAAGTTTTGCTAAACAATGAAAAAGTGGATCACCCATGTTTGATGGGACCAACTACGCATTCTAGAGCATAAGGATGAGAGCCTATGTGGAAGCTCAAGGAGTGGAGATATGCAAAAGTATCGAAAATGGGTACAAGGTACCAAAGACCATACCAACATATCTAGATGAGTTGATTCAATACAATAACAACTCAAAATATAGAAACCGCATTCTAGGTGCTATAGATGAATTATTCTTTGCCAAAGTGATGAACTGCCCTTTGCAAAAGAAATGTGGGACAAACTCTAAACCACATATGAAGGAGATGGTAAAGTAAAGGAATCCAAACTTCAAACATACAGAGGACAATTTGAACACCTGAGGGTGAATGAGGACGAAGACATCACAACATATATTCTTCGAGTTGATCAACTTGTGAATACCATAAGAGGTTTGGTTGAAGAAGTTGTTGAGGCCATAGTTGTCCAAAAAATTCTAATGACTCTTCCCAAAAGGTTCAATCCTAAGATATATTCCCTAGAAGAAAGAAAAGATTTGAACACGATGGCAGTAGATCAACTACATGGGACTCTTATGGCCTATGAAATGAAAATTGAAGACGAATACACATCAAGAAAGGAAGCAACATTCAAAGTCTCCTTCAAACAAGTTGGGAAGAACAAATCAACAAAGGGAAATCCAACAAGTGATGATTCTAATGAGGAGGAAATAGCTAACTTTGTACAGAAGTTGAAGAGAGGTACTAGGAAATAAAAAGGTAAGTTACCTCTCAAATGTTTTTCATGTGTAAAGATAGGTCATTTTGCTTATAAATGTTTGTATGCAAATAAATCACATAGTGATGAAGATGGAAGCTTCAAACCCTACAAGAAGTACAATAATTACAAGTATAAGAAAAGAGGCATGTTCGCAAAATAGAAAAGTCTTTATACAAATAGGAACAACAACTCATCCAGTGACGAGAATGACAGTGATAGTGACAGTGACAATGAAAGTGAACCAGAGAAGGTACTCTTTATCGTGATAAACTCAAATGAGGTTCTTAATAGTGATGAATAATCTGAATCTAAAGGTGAGGTAGATATCGAAGCAGAACTCATAAGCGCCTTGAAATACTTAAAGAAAGTTAGGAAAGAGAAAAAAGTGCTTAAGGACGAAGCACAAGGGTTTGAACAAATCATTATTGATCTAAAGGTCAAACTAGAAGAATCCAAAAGAATTGAAGACTCTCTTGTTGAACAGCTGATGGAAACCTTGAAAGAAAAATAAAATCTTAAGGTTGAGATAGTATCTCTAACATCCAAATTATAGACAAGCGATATCGGAAAGAGTTATGAAAACAACTCCAATATTCTAGAATAGATCATCAACAATCAAAGGCCATTTTTCGACAAGATTGGTATAGGATACAAGCAAAATACCGATGAGGCTTCAAGCTCAACGAAAACCAGTAATGAAGAAAAGCCAAAAAGCTATGCAGAAGTTGTCAAGGACTCCACTAATGAAGAAGAGATCAAATGTCAACCAAAACAATCCATACCAAAAGGAGGGCCAACAGAAAGACAAGATCTCAAAAGAACAACTCCTTCATTTGTTCCCGGGTATGGACATTTCTTTTATGGGTATTTCTTTATATGTGGAAAATTTGGACACAAAGCTGTAAATTGATTTCGAAGAAAAAATTTTGAAACAAGGAATAACCCTACAAGCCTCGGATGGCCACTATACAATAACAAATTTAGCCCCTTGAGATCATAAATAGAATGTTACAAGTGTAACAACTTTGGACATATATCCAGAGATTGCAGAATGAAGATACCAACAATAAGAAATGAGGAAAGGTCCAACAATCAAAAGGGGGAATATCACAAGGTATGGATCAAGCACAAGGACAACTTAAATGATTATGAATGTGGAATTGCTCTTCAAGCCCAGAATAACAACATTGGTGAATGGTATGTTGATAGTGGTTACTCCAAGTATATGACCAGTAACAAAAGTTCTTTTGTTAATATTGAAAAGGACAAAGGATTTGTTTCTTTCGGAAACAACAGTTCAACAAAATTATTGGGGAAAGGCACAATAAAGATTGGAAGTAAAAACTCCCTAGATGAAAATGTCTTTCTTGTAGACAACATGAAGCATAATCTACTGAGTGTTAGTCAAATGTGTGATCAAGGACATGAACTCCTCTTCAATTCAAAAGAATGCAGAATAAGAAAACAAGTATCAGGAAAGTTAGTAGCCACATCCACTAGGACTCCCAACAACAATATATGTGTTGGATAAGATTGAGACCGAGAAATTTCACTGGGAAAGGAGGATGAAAGTTGGCTTTAGCATAGAAGAATGGGGCATATACACTTTGACAACTTGGTAAAAATCTACAAAAACCAAGCAGTCTGGAATATGCTAGAAGTTACAAATACCGCTAACACTGTACGTGAACACTGTCGACATGGAAAACAAATGAGAGTCAATTTCAAGAAAAAAACTAGAGCACTCTTCTACAAAACCTTTGGAGCTTGTTCATACTGACTTGTGTGGACCAACAAAGAGAAAAGGACTAAATGGTGAACAATATTTTATGCTACTTATTGATGACTATACCAAGATGACCTGGTTATGTCTTCTCAACAAGAAGTCATAAGCTTTTTGATGTTTCAAAAATTTTAAGGAACCGGTTGAAAATGAAACGGGATCACAAATCCAGTGTCTCAGATCTGATAATGGTGGAGAATTCACTTCAGATGAATTCAACCAGTACGGTGAAGAGCATGGAATAAAAAGACAGTTTTTAGCAACCATAACACCTCAACAAAATGGAGTTGATGAGAGAAAGAATAGATCAATAATGGAGATGGATAGAACCATGTTGAATGAATCTAAGTTGAATGATAAATTTTGGAGATAAGCAGTTCATACAGAAGTACACATCAAGAACAGAGCATTACTCAGAACCAAAAATGATAAAGCTCCCTACAAGCTATGGACAAAAAGAGCGAAAATGTACGACACTTCACAATATATGGAAGCAAGTGCTATATCAAAAGAGAAGATAAGAAGATTGGAAAATTTGATTCTCGATTAGACGAGGGCATATTCGTTGGATATTCATCCAAAAGGAAAGCTTACAAATGCTACAATTTGAGACTAAATAATATAATCGAAATCATCAATGTGAAAATAGATGGGACCAGACTAATATCATCAAGAAAGAAATCAGAAGAATCGGACAATGAAGAAAATCAAGTTTCTGATCAGAAAGAAATGAAGGAAATTAAAATGGAAGAACAACTAGATGAGAATGAAGAATAACTTATGGAAGATGAAGAATAGAATCAGCCAACTGTGGAACAAGAAGAACAGAAGGATCAACAGATTCCTAAGAACTATCCATCATATCAAATTATTGGTGATAAAGATGTCGGAATAGGAACTAGAAGAAGACAATATGGAAGAAATGATCAAGTACACTTCCCTCTATTGTCTACAATTGAACCAGGAACTTTTGTAGAGGCCAGTATAGATGAGCATTGGGTCAAAGCAGTGGAATAAGAATTAGATCAATTTGAGAAAAATGAAACATGGGAACTCGTTCCTAGACCAAATAACAAGAATGTGATTGGCACAAAGTGGGTTTTCAGAAACAAAATGAATGAAGATGGAAAGGTAATCAGAAACAAGGCCCGATTGGTTTATAAAGGCTACGCTTAAATCGAAGGTATAGAATTTGAAGAAACATTTGTACCAGTAGCCAGAATGGAAGCTATAAGAATGATATTGGATTATCCTTGTTCCAAAGACATCAAAGTGTATCAGATGGATGCAAAATAAACATTTTTGAATGGGGAATTAGAAGAAGAAGTTTGCATCAAACAACCATAAGGGTTTCAGCTTTCAGAAAAAAAGGACAATGTATGCAGACTCAAAAGGGATTTATATGGCCTAGAGCAAGATCCTAGAGATTGGTATTCCATATTGGATAGATACTTGCAGCATGTTGGTTACAACTGGGCAGACCTGGGTTTACTTGTAATGTACCAACAATACCCCTAGCTCACTGGCCCTTTCGGCCACAGACCGCAGAACGGCCTGAAGTCTCACCCGAAGTGATCTTGGATGGGTTGGCTGAAGACTCAAGTGTCCTCAACCGGGTTCTGTAGCATCCTGGTGGTTCTTATCTCTTCTTAGCCAGCGGGACCTCTCCGCGCGGCTATTTCTCTCTTCCTCGCTGGCTTTGATAGGGTACTGACTTTTATCACATCGCGGCCTCTAGGAAGATGTGAAAACTTCCTCTTCTGCTTGACTCTTTACCCGCGATATCTCACACCGCAGCTCCTCCGACGGTGCGATATCACCTTTCTTATACTGTGATATCTTCTATAGTAAGGCTCAATGTGACTCTCAAGGCCCAAAGGCTTTCTCTCTAGGTATAATAGCTCTATTAACCTTCAACAGGGTGTTAAACAATCTCACTTGAACGTCCACGATTCAACACACCTAACATCAACTGTACTCAACTTGCTGAACTAAGTATACTAGAATTACTTAACGCAGTAACTGCTAGCTCTATTGTGTGAATCAAGCACTGATAAACTCATATGCAGAACGCTTGATACATTCAACTTGTATTTAACCTTCTATAATGCTGTAAACTGAATGAGAACATACATACATTCACTAACCGATATACAACATTCATGTAACAGATAACATATAGCAACTAAGTAAAGCACAATCACATGAAACAGTCCCACAACACACTGATTTTACGTGGTTCACCTCCCAGGAAGGAAGCTATGTCCACAGGAACTGGTTTTTATATTATATCTTGAGAGAGTAAACACAGTTCCGCTGCAACCTAGTATGCAGCTTGAGATCTTCTAGGTAACTCCGCACACACAGCCGAGAGCCCTTCTCTCTTAGATCTCTTCTCCTTCTATACTGCCTTCTTACAATATACTCTTCCTCTCTCTCTCTCAATCCCTGCGGATTGTTACATTCATGCTCTAGGAGTCCGCTACTGGTTACAGTAAGATAACTACAGAATGAATAACAGAACCAGAGCTCGACTCTTCTACAATACAAAGTGACTATGAGCTAACAGACCAACTGACTCTCTGACTAGTTAATTGTCTAAATAGCTAACCTTTTACATTACAAGATACATGCTTTTATAGGCGGCCCGAAGGTCTCGCCATGAAAAAACTGTGGGCCTTTCCCAATAGTAACCCAAAACCCTAACTGTGAAAGTCGGCCTATCTGTACTTGAACTGCTGCTTTCCGTCACACCACAGCTTTCTACAGTATTCCACGCTTCTCGGCGCTGATCGTGGGTATGGGCGCCGCTTCCTCTTCTTTCCTTCGTCTTCAATACCTCGGCCCGTTGCTCCTTTTCCATTTATGAGGGTAGCTGTGCCCTCTTGTCTACGCCGCTGCCTTAAGTGCAGTGGTTGAGCTCTCTCTTCTCGGCCGCTCAGGTACTGATTCCTTTGACTTTCTTGTCCCGTTATAGCAGCTTTTCCTATAGCTACGGGGCCCTGCTCCAGCACAGCAGCAAAGCTTTAAGAGGGGAAGTGTAGACAACAATTTATACATCAAACATGACTACGACAACATACTCATCATTGAAGTATATGTTGATGATATCATCTTTGGGAGTGACGATGATTCACTAAGTCAACAATTTGATAAGGATATGCAGAAAGAGTTTGAAATGTCTTTGCTCGGTGAATTAACCTTCTTCTTAGGACTTCATATATCTCAACGAACAGAAGGAATTTTTATTACTGAGACAAAATACATCAAGGAAATGTTAAATAAATTCAAGATTGAAGATTGTAAACCTGTGACTACTCCTATGATCACCGGTTTTAGGCTAAGCAAGGAATATGAATCTAAAGAAGTTGATCAAAGGTTTTATAGGTCAATGATTGGTAGTCTACTATATGTAACAACCTCAAGGCCAGATGTGATGCAAGTCGTTGGACAAGTTGTAAGATTCCAAGTTGCTCCAAAGGAAACTCACATTATAGCAGTTAAAAGGATCTTCAAAGGAACTATGGACTTTGGACTTTGGCATCCAAAAATAAATAAATTAACATTGATAGGTTATTCAGACGTAGATTGGGCAGGATGTGTTGATGACAGAAGAAGCACCAGTGGAACAACATTTTCCCTAGGCAATTGTCTATTATATTGGTCGAGCAAAAAGCAGTTTCCAGTGTCCTTATCAACCACCAAAGTAGAATATACATCAACAGTAGCGTGGTGTACTCGGATTCTTTGGATGAAACAAACTCTGCAAGACATACACGTGACATGTGATGAGCCAATGCCAATTCTATATGACAATACGAGTGCCATCAATGTCTCAAAGAATCCAGTCATGCACTCCAAGACCAAGCATATTCCTATCAAGTTTCACTTTCTTCAGGAGCAAGTCACAAATAATAATATCAAGTTGGAATATATTGGGATAAAAGAACATATTGCAGACATTTTAACTAAGCCTCTCCCAATAGAGACCTTTGATTACCTTCGAGAAGAATTGGGATTCATACTATCTCCTAATTGAATTGATCCATCTTCAACAGCATAACGGTATGATAGGAGGAGAAGTAATACTACAAGGAGAACCCTTTGTCGTTGATGCCAAAAGGGGAGAAAAATTTGAGCAAAGGGGAGATTTGTGAACAAAGGGAGCCCATTCTAAGGGGGGGCTTTGAAGTTGTCATCAATGACAAAGGGGGATATTGTTGACTAAATTGTCGTTGATGCCAACAGTTGTATCTTGGTGCCCCTTGAGGAGCCCCTAAGGGTTAGAAGTATGTCAATGTCGAAGGATACCTTTTGACCTTGTCCAAGCCCAAGTCTGAAGCCCTTGGAGCCCTTGGGACAATGGAAAAAGCCTTGTACACCCTTTATTATGTTTAAGTTTCACTGAGTTGTTTCTATGGCTCCCCAGTTCCACAACCTATGCCCTAGTACCTTAGAAAGTGTCCTTGTCGTGTTGAAGAAGTTACAATAGGCCACATGACCCATCCTGTGGTTATTTGTGTTTTAATGAGGTCATAGTACCCTAGGAGAAGTCTAGGAACCCCCATACCTTATGGTTTAGTGGTCCTTGTACCCTTGAAGGAATGACGAAAGTAATGTGGGTCATTTGTGTGTTGATACCCTTAAGATGGTCAAAATGTTTAAGAAATATCTTGAACCCACACCTTGATTGTCATGATGATAGGATTCTTGGTGGTTAGTAAATCACACCCTCGCATGTGGTAACTTTGATGACTTACAACAAACCCTAAAATTCTTGTCATTTGACCTTTAACAAAAGAATTAAACTTAATAAATGACTCTCTTGAATTGGAACCTTGCTACCCTTGATAAAGTCGACCTCATTAAGTGATTAAGTATTAAAACAATTTAATTTAATAAAATTTCCATTAGACCTCTCCTTGAAGTTGAACCTACCTCTACTCTCTCAACATCAAGTTTGAGTATTTATACACCAAAAGAGTGTCATAACAATCATCATCAACGAAGGTAACATTTGGAAGTGTGACTGAGGCAGCTTACACCCGTATCTTCACATAGATATTCTTTTGGGATCTGAACTTTTGCCTGAATAGTTCGAGTTTTTTGGGAGATTGACTACTGGCCTTTTACCATCTGAACAGTTTGAATTTTTGCCTGAGCAGTCTGATTTTTTTGGGAGATTGACTGCTGACCTTTTACCATCTAAACACTCTGAATTTTTGCCTAAACTCTCTGAGTTATGGGTGCTTGAACAGTCCAAGTGTTTGTGTGCTTAACAGTGATATGGATGATGGTTATTGCTTCCTTCTTCACCAACACTTGATGATAGATCCGAACCTTTTTACAATGATTTCTTTAGGGTTGAATAGTCTGAATTTGAGGTCATCATACACAGTCCAAATTTTTCCTCAATCTCGAATTTGAGCAGTGGTTAAGGCCATCTTCAAGTCCAAGGTTGGTCTTGTCTGGGGTCTTCTACAACACACATACACCGCCCAAGTGTGATATCTTGACATGATCTATAATGTAAGATCATTGTACACTGTATGATGTGATGATACATTCCTATACACTATGATGCACACTCTATGATGATCGTGCATACTATGATGTGATGATACACTCCTATACATTATGATGTACACTCTATGGTGGTGATGCATACTTGTTGACACTACATGATGATGATGATGCACATTTGATGCATACTCTATGACGATGTATACTTGATGATGATGATGATACATACATGATGCATACCCTATGCTGATACACTATGATGCATACCTTATTATCAGCGAAAGCAAAGCAAAACTACTTGATCAGTGACAATGTATGATGAGGTGTACAATGATGTACATGAACAGTGTATGGCAGTGAAATGACTTATCAGTATACATTGTTGACTTGGCAGTGATAAGAGAGAAAAGGTTATCAGCAGCAAGTTCACTGATTGGTTTTGACAGGTCCACAAGTTCAGTCTTCTTCTTTAGGGTGGTAGGGTGGTGCTAGGGCTCACAATCTTGTGAGTTAAGCTGTTGTAGCAGCTTGTCAGGTGTAGTTGGCTAAGCCTAAGGGGTTGCAGCCCCTTCCAGTTGTAGCTGGAAAAGTTGTATTAAATTTGTTACCCTAGTTGTTGTTGGGTTAAATTTATTTTTAAAAGGGCTTCCGTGGTTATACCCCAAGGACTTGGGTTTCCATGTCAAAATATTGTGTACTGTGCATTTTGTTATTTTTATGAACATTGATGATATGATATGATTGGTGATTAGCAACTTGCTCTTGATTAAAAATTTTATAATTGTGCAAATACTGATTCACCCCCCTCTTAGTATTTCAATAGATCCAACCAATTGAGTTATCGCTCGGGAATGTGCATAATCTCAGTTATAATTGCAAGTTACAATTTACAATGATTATTACAATTTCACAACTACAAATTCCAATCACAATTACAATAAGAAATTACTAATTAGATTTATAAAATACAAATAACAAATAGGACAATTACAACTACAAATTTACTATCACAAACTGCAATTACACTTACAATGAGAATTTGTAAATTACAACTACAAATTTGCAATTATGTTTATAAATTACAAAAAAAATTACAAAATAATTAACAAAGTCGCAAAATTACAATTAAAAAATACAAACTTGCAAACTTACAAATGTGAGTTTCAAATACAAGTGTAAAGTCACTCCTATAATACAATTTTGCAATAACAAGATACATAGGGAAATAAGAAATGAAAATGCCAAGTTCATAGTGCATTTGGTAAGGAGAAAGAGAAACTAATATATACGTTTACTCAAAGTTTCTAATTACATTATCATATGTGGGCCATGTGAAAAGGAAATTATATTCTTTCTTCACCTCGTATTTACCTCAAACTTTACAAAATCAATCATCCCAATATATCGTTTTTCGTTAGATTATTGAGTAGTTTCATTATAGAGGTTATGAGTCCCATTGGTTTTAATTTTGGCAGTTTTATTTTTGTTCTTTATACATATAAAATTGGGAAAATAATTTTAATCATTAAATTTAAAATTTATAAAATCTCTGTTTTCTAATTTTCAGAATTTAGAAAAATAGGTTTTTAAATTTCATGGTTTATGCGTACCTACTCCTTATATCAATGTCTAAGAGAGATTCATTGATCCTTCAATTAAAACTAAAAAAAAACTCATCTCAAAGTGTATAAATCCAACAACCAATTACATGATAAGTCGTGAAACTTTCGATTACGATAAATAAGAAAAAACTGGACGTTTTAAAGTAAATAAGAAAAAACTTATATTACGTGAGAAAATGAAGCATCCATGTTCGTGATGAGAGGACCTTTAAACCAAAAAAAAAAGTGATTATTTAATTTCATGGTATTCTCGGTCTTTAAAGAAGTTAATTTAAATTTAAAAGTCATATTTTTATAATACAAATTTTGTATATACATAAATTATCATTCATTTTATAATTATTATGTATATAATATTTTTTATTTACATTCAAGCTAGACCTCATGAGATATTAAGATATTTTATAATTATTATGTATATAATATTTTTTATTTACATTCAAGCGAGACCTCATAATATATATATATATATATATAATTTGCTTACTTTCATAATATTTATCACATTTGTCTTAGTCTTAAAGTGTAGGACCATCTTATTTGTTTTTTTTATAAACTCAAAAAATTATATAATCTTTATCTACAATGTAAGACCATCTTATTTGTTTTGTTGGTAAACTGAAAAAATTATGTAAGTCAAAAAGTGTTTTTGCCTTGTTTGTTTATACATAGAGCAATAAACATCACATAAACTTCATCCTCAATTTATCTTGTTTGCAAATTAAGTATAGATATTTTTCTCACTTTAAGCTTTTCGATGTCTATGTTTACCATGCTAGGTGATAAAAACTTACCATAAACTAATAAAATACATGTTTCTTTATGCATAGAGATTTCCTCTTGGAGGTAATGTTATTTTGTGTAAGTCATCACAAGGTTGATTTCATGTTGATTAAAATTCATTTCCTCACTATCGGCGTGTAACAACTTTTCTATTACCTTATTTTGTACCAAAATCTCAAATAGATAATAGTTCATTAGGCAAAAAAAAATCTTCAATTCATTTGCATGATCTTATGGAACCAACCCTTCGCAAGTGAGTCACAATCTTTGCTTGGTACGGTAGCATGTTCTTATCCATATATGTTACTTTGGTTATATATGTCATATATTGGCATATTACATCTCATTGTAATGGCAACAAACATACGTGTCTATGCTAACATCATAAAGTGAGGAGTTTGTATTTTAATTACTTCCTTTAGCAAGAATCATTTCTTAATTCTCTCAACTTTTTTCCAAGATTCTTTATAGAGCCCTGATTGGAAAACCATATAAAACCACTGTTTGCACCAATGTTTTGAAGAATAGATTCTTAATTTCTAATTCCGTGACTAAATTTGCTTGCATTATTTTGCATAGATTACAAAAAATATTTAGGGCATTAAGTTGTCTTTAAAGGCTATGATTCGTTGTTCTTTGATTAGTAAACAACGATAGCATAAATCAACAAAAATAAAGTGTAACATGTTATGCATATTCCTCCTTTAATATCCTTCTTGATCTAATCTTCTAAATGATATATAAATAAACCAAATAATGACAGAGAGGGGATAACTTTGTTTCATCCAATACATATATTGATTTAACTTTCCTTCTTCCATTTTTGGTATTTATGGGTAACAAGGGGGTAAGGCATGTACGCCTCCATAGACTAAGTAGTCAAATCATTGTAAGAATAGGTCCCTTCTCCCACAAACAAGAGGCTCTCATATAACAAATTAGATTTTTTATTAATATAATAGTTTTTTAAATAAGTGAAAAGTTGATTTTCTCCATTCAGTTGGAGTAAACCTTCATTTAAATCAAAGAATTCTTACATAAGATATAATTCCATTATTAACATAACTAAGAAACTTACCAAAAAAATTCTAATACTTTCTAAAATTATTATAGTCTCCAAATAAATGGGGATATTGAAGAGTCTTACCCAACCATGGTTGAATTGACATAAATATTCTAGTTGGGTTGAACTTTGGAAATCCTAGTTTGAAGAAAAGGATAGATTTGACTTAGAATAATCTTTATTCTTCCATGATCCTTTTATGACCTTTGATATTAAAAAAGGGTAATATAGAAAATTTACTCAATATGTTGTAATGCAATTGGAAGTCATCCCTTGAAAAAATGTTGTAGAGAATTTCCACATGGCATTAATCTGTAGTTGATATCTTACTTTGATATCTCTTCCAAATGATGAAGATTCCTAGTATACTCAATGGAGGAGTCTTGGTATTTAATGAAGAAGTCTTGATATCCCACGGAAAGATGAAATGCCTTTTTGAAAAAGAAATTCTTTTTACCTTGTTCATCACTGTAAAGGGTAATGACATTGAGGAGAAGGTTGTACCTATGCCATGAATCCCTTTACAAAGTAATAACACCAAGAGCACAGTCGATATCATATGATTCCATACCTATTTATGTCTTTCACACATTTTTCTAACATCTCCAACTTGAGTCTTTTGTGTCCATGATGCATACCCTATGCTGATACATTGTGATGCATACCTTATTATCAGCGAAAGCAGAGCAAAACTACTTGATCAGTGACAATGTATGATGAGGTGTACAATGATGTACATGAGAAGTGTATGGCAGTGAAATGACTTATCAGTATACATTGATGACTTGGCAATGATAAGAGAGCAAAGGTAATCAACAGCAAGTTCACTGATTGGTTTTGATAGGTCCACAAGTTCAGTCTTCTTCTTCTTTAGGATGGTAAGGTGGTACTAGGGCTCACAATCTTGTGAGTTAAGATGTTGTAGCAGCTTGTCAGTGTAGCTGACGAAGCCTAAGGGGTTGTAGCCCCTTCCAGTTGTAGCTGGAAAAGTTGTATTAAATTTGTTACCCCAGTTGTTGTTGGGTTAAATTTATTTTTAAAAGGGCTTCCGTGGTTATACCCCAAGGACTTGGGTTTCCATGTCAAAATATTGTGTACTGTGCATTTTGCTATTTTTATGAACATTGATGATATGATATGATTGGTGATTAGCAACTTGCTCTTGATTAAAACTTTTATAATTGCAAACACTGATTCACCCCCCTCTTCGTATTTCAACAGATCCAACCAATTGAGTTATCGCTCGGGATTGTGCATAATCTCAGTTATAATTGCAAGTTACAATTTACAATGATTATTACAATTTCACAACTACAAATTCCAATCACAATTACAATAAGAAATTACTAATTAGATTTATAAAATACAAATAACAAATTGGACATTTACAAGCACAAATTTACTATCACAAACTGCAATTACACTTACAATGAGAATTTGTAAATTACAATTACAAATTTGCAATTATGTTTATAAATTACAAAATTGCAAAATTACAAAAGAATTAACAAAATCGCAAAATTACAATTAAAAAATACAAACTTGCAAATTTACAAATTTGAGTTTCAAATACAAGTGTAAAGTCACTCCTATAATGCAATTTTGCAATAACAAGATACATAGGGAAATAAGAAATGAAAATGCCAAGTTCATAGTGCATTTGGTAAGGAGAAAGAGAAACTAATATATACATTTACTCAAAGTTTCTAATTACATTATCAAATGCTGGCCATATGAAAAGGAAATTATATTCTTTCTTCACCTCCTATTTACCTCAAACTTTACAAAATCAATCATCTCACTATATTGTTTTGGGTTAGATTATTGAATAGTTTCATTATAGAGGTTATGAGTCCCATTGGTTTTAATTTTGGCAGTATCAAAACAGATAAAATTGGGAAAATAATTTTGATCATTAAATTTAAAATTTATAAAATCTCTGTTTTCTGGTTTTCAAGAATTTAGAAAAATAGGTTTTTTAATTTCATGGTCTATGCGTACCCACTCCTTATATCAATGTCTAAGAGAATTTCATTGAACTTTCAATTAAAACTCTAAAAAAAAAACTCATCTCAAAGTGTATAAATCCAACAACCAATTACATGATAAGTCGTGAAACTTTCGATTACGATAAATAGGAAAAAACTGGACGTTTTAAAGTAAATAAGAAAAAACTTATATTGCGTGAGAAAAAGTTTTACACTTTTTGCAATTTTAAGTTTTTCATTATTAATCATACGACTAATAAATAGTCAATTGAAAATGAAGCATCCATGTTCGTGATGAGCGGACCTTTAAACCAAAAAAAAGTGATTATTTAATTTCATAGTATTCTCGGTCTTTAAAGAAGTTAATTTAAATTTAAAAGTCATATTTTTATCATACAAATTTTGTATATACATAAATTATCATTCATCATTCATTTTATAATGGTGGTTAAGTATATAATATTTTTTATTTACATTCAAGCTAGACCTCATAAGATATATATATAGTTTGCTTACTTTCATAATATTTATCACATTTGTCTTAAAGATATCTATAATGTAGGACCATCTTATTTGTTTTTTTTATAAACACTAAAAATTTAGGTAATCTTTATGTACAATGTAGGACCACTTTAGACCATTTTATTTGTTTTGTTGGTAAATTGAAAAAATTATGTAATCTTTATGTACAATGTAGGACCACTTTAGACCATCTTATTTGTTTTTGTTGGTAAATTTAAAAAATTATGTAAATTAAAAAGTGTTTTTGTCTTATTTGTTTATACATAGAGCAATAAACATCACATAAACTTTATCCTCAATTTATCTTGTTTGCAAATTAAGTATAGATATTCTTCTCACTTTAAGCTTTTCATTGTCTATGTTTACCATGCTAGGTGGGAAAAACTTACCATAAACTGATAAAATATATGTTTTTTATGCATAGAGATTTCTTCTTGGAGGTAATGTTATTCTGTGTAAGTAATCACAAGGTTGATTTCATGTTGATTAAAATTCATTTCCTCACCATCGACATGTAACAACTTCTCTATTACCTTATTTTGTACCAAAATTTCAAATAGATAATAGTTCATTAGGCGCAAAAAAATTCTTCAATTCATTTGCATGATCTTATGGAACCAACCCTTCGCAAGTGAGTCACAATCTTTGCTTGGTACGGTAACATGTTCTTATCCATATATGTTACTTTGGTTATATATGTCATATATTGGCATGTTACATCTCGTTGTAATGGCAACAAACATACGTGTCTATGCTAACATCATAAAGTGAGGAGTTTGTATTTTAATTACTTCCTTTAGCAAGAATCATTTCTTAAGTCTCTCAACTTTCTTCCAAGATTCTTTATAGAGCCCTGATTGGAAAACCATATAAAACTAGTGTTTGCACGAATGTTTTGAAGAATAGATTCTTAATTTCTAATTTCGTGAATAAATTTGCTTGCATTATTTTGCATAGAATACAAAAAATGTTTAGGGCATTAAGTTGTCTTTGAAGACTATGATTTTTTGTTCTTTTATTATTAAACAACGATAACATAAATCAACAATAATAAAGTGTAACATGTTATGCATATTCCTCCTTTAATATCCTTCTTGATCTAATCTTCTAAATGATATATAAATAAACCAAATAATGACAGAGAGGGGATAACTTTGTTTCATCCAATACATATATTGATTTGACTTTCCTTCTTCCATTTTTGGTATTTAAGGGTAACAAGGGGTAAGGCATGTACACCTCCATTAATTAAGTAATCAAATCATTGTAAGAAGGGGTCCCTTCTCCCACAAACATGAGGGTCTCATATAACAAATTAGATTTATTATTAATATAATAGTTTTTTAAATAAGTGAAAAGTTGCTTTTCTCCATTCAGTTGGAGTAAACTGTCATAACCCCGAATTTTCACAAAAATTTAAAATTTTTAATGTAACATAAAATGTCTAAAGTTGCAGTTTGATAACTACTAGCGACTAGTGGAAAATTGAAACAGTTAACAAAAGTAGTGATTAACTTCAACACATAAAAACTAATACCATTTTAATTTTGATATGTTATGTATTGACCTGCATTCAATTGCTTCTAGCTGTACTGATGATTTGCTTTTGTCAAGTAGGTGAGAAGCTATGTTCTAAATTGGGGCTTACTTAGTAATTTCTAACTTAGCTGGATTTCTTATTCTTACAGGTTAAACAGGTAAATTTTGAACAAGTAGGAGTTTGCTTTTGCGTTAAGTCAAGAAGTACTTCTTAGCATAATAAAAATGCTAGAGTATAAATTTGATTATTAAAAAGCAAGGCTACGATGAGGTAAAGTACTTCCTTTGTTGTTTTTTATTCTTATGACAGTATTTTAAGTTAGTCATGAAGACAAATATCCTTAACATACCATTGTCTTTTACCAGCATGTCTTCTACTTAAGTTCTTGTTTTTACTGTTGTAAGCTAAGTTACTCACAAGTTCTGTAGAAACACTTTTACTGAAGCATGGAATTATTGCTAATGCTATGTCTAATATTCAATAAGCTGCTTATGAGCATGAATATAGTTCTAAGACTCTCAGAGAGGAAGTTTAGCATAGATCACTTAGCTCTACTTTTAATTCTACTCTAGTAGAGAAGAATTATCAGCTTATTATTTGTATACAATTATAAATTTTCACTTGCACAAATAGTCATCAAGTTATAAGTATTGTGGTAAAATTACATTACCATATCATTTTAATCATATTATTAAGGGATTTTACCTTTAACCCTGGATAGTTTTACTACCTTATATTTACCAAGTCTAGTCTAAACATTGGTTTGATTCATTAAGAGTTTGGTTCCTTATGGAAACCGAAAGATCACTAACTTCCAAGAAGTTTATTTTACACCAAAGCACTGTAGACTATATACAAATGTAAGAGTTATTCTAGGGTGTAAATACTACCTACTTTTACTTACATACAGTTAATTTATAAACCAATTTCTTTACCCACTTGTGTATACATAACACTAGTTCTAATAACATAGCATGTATCATAATGTTTGTATGAATGGTCAATAGTAGTACTATCGACTCATGATCAAAGGCATATACTCCACTATTGATCTTTGCGCAAATGTTTTACCAGAGATTGATTACAAGGTTTTCATAATACAAAAGTTAACGATACAAATAAATGTTTTTACCATTGCTTGATTTTATTGTTTATCGTTGTAATGATATGAATTTGACTTTATAACTAACATTATCATCGTGGTTATCATATAAATCATTGGCAATAATATGTTTTATCCGACAGTGTAGGAGAACTACAGTGATCGACCCACTGCTGAGTAAAAATCTTGATGGGCACGTGGATGAGTCTCCACCATGCATTGGTCGATTTATAAACTCGTAAAGAAACCCTATCTTCTTCATTTCTCTTTCGAGGGTTTGTCTCTGCGCTGTCTGGGTTCCTTCGCGACCATGAGAGGCTCGCTGGTTCACGTTGGACAGCTCCATGTTGGGTGTAGTTAAGTGTTGTAATGCTTGTGCAAGAGTTGAGAGATACACCATTTGTATCTTGTTTTCTTTCTACAAGCATTGTATCGCTGTGAGTGTGGGTTTACTCTGTCAGTAGTTTAGAGTTTTGGGCGATAGCGTTACCCTTGCCATTGCTTTTAACCTGCTCCATCGTCGGTGTAAGTCTGGAATGTGAACCCCACTGCCTCTGTCACAGGTTAGCACGAGGGTTCATTTCTTCAAGGTGTTGTTCTCCATGCTGGTTAAGTCTCCTCCTCATCTCTAGCCTCTTTATTCGCAGGTAAGGTTTTACTCTTCTCTCATTTCTTCTCTAAGTACTATTTCAGTTTTGAATACAAAGAATACCACTTCTAAAATCGCATTGGTCTTGTTTTTGTAGGTTACAGTTGCGGCTTCAAGTATGAAGGAAACTACTCTTGAGTTGGTGAACTTCGTAGCCATAACCGGTAAGCCCCGATTTGTCGTGGCATTTCCCTACTTGCAAAGGTTATTGGAAAGAAGTTACAGTTTGAAGGGAAGCATGGCTTCGGTTCCTCCAATGTATAAATGCTTAGTTTATGTTATTACTTAGTTTCGTTGTTAAAACCCTTGCATGTTGTTGGGTAGCTTCGGCTTATAAGCTGTGACTTGTATTTAGTTTTCTCTATCTGTAAAAATGATTACAGCCTTACGGCTTGATAATATCATACTTTGAATTTTTAAGATATAGAGGTTTCTCCTGTACTCATGGTTTTAAAATCACTCATGTTTCGAAATACTCTGTTATTTATAAATTATCTTGTAAATGAAATTACTGTAAAATAATAGGTTTTTCTTCTTCACTGTCAGTGAAGTGAAGTAATTTACTGTTACGGATGCATTTATAAGTACTAGTATTAGTGTGAAGGCTGTAAAAGAGTCATAGTGTAAAATTTATAATCCTATACTATCGTTCCAGATTATAATAGTTAGGGTTTTTATAAAAAGAAACCCTTGTGTATATGTATTCTTAATTTTATTATTACTAGTTAGGGTTTTTATAAAAAGAAACCCTTGTGTATATGTATTCTTAATTTTATTATTACTTGGACACTATTCTAGCATGCTTCATTTCAGCTATTACAGGTGTATGGTTGTTTATTAACCTCTTAATTATATATTTATTTTACTATTTATAAAAGATGTTTATTTCCAAATAAAGACTGTAAACAGTCCAAGGCATGATTTATAGTCTTATTATTATGTTTGTTTACCCAGTTATAAATGTAAATGGTTAAAACTTTAAATAGATTGATTTATAAAAGGATAAATTACTTGTTAGGGTTTCGACCCTTAGGTTTTCTTGCACCCTGTTTGTTAAATATAATTAGTTCCTAAATATATAACTCTTAGTTTTATATTATTTAATTTTTATATTTACCTTTGTTTTTATTTACTAATCGGAATTTATTCAAAGCTCTGTAAAGAATAGAAGGTAAACTATGTAATTTTGTTTATTTTCATAAATAAAGGGTTTATAACATAACCCTAATCTGGTTTATATTAAGTAATAGTTTAAGATTTAGTTGATAGTTTTTAAAAGATAAACTCTGTGGTTAATAACTTGTTTATATACTTAATTGTATCTTCTATAAACTCTTATTGAATCAGTATACTTATTACTATAACTCTAGTGTAGTTTTATTGTTTCTTTTTCTACATTTTTATTTAGTTATACTAAGTAAAACAGTAAACACAAATAAACCATAACAGTGTTATTTTCATAATAATTTAAACATTACAGATACAAAATCCTATCTATTATTTTCATTCTGCATTCTAACTGTGCTAGAGTACGACCTGGTTTCGAGGTGTGGAAAAACACAGTCTAGAAATTTATTGTCATTCTAACACATTATTTTCCAAATCAATTTCATTTCTTTAACAATATAATAAGAATACTAATTCTAACATTTCACAAACTGAATTTTTACCATTCATATAGCAGTCAAACTAAGATTTATTTAACTAACACAGTAAAATAAAATAACATAGAACCAGTTCAGGACAGACGACAACAACTTTAGGAGGCCGTTCCTCCTTACCAATCTCTTGGAGAGCGCTCAAACAATGCTTCCTCAGGACCCCCGAGCCTCTTCCTGGTCTTCTTAGCTGAGAACTACGTGGAGAATGCAAACAGTAGAACTCTCTATCAACTGACTAGTTCAAAACCTCAGTAAACACTCTGCTCTCAGTAGTATGATCTTCAGCTTAAAAGCTGGAACTAGATCAATCAGCAGTTATCCCCTCAAACACTTTCCAGATTTCCCTTCCATTGAATTTCTTTGAAGTACATTCATTCAACCTGAATGATCACTTCTCTAGAATGAGCAGCCTCAGCTCTCTTCAATGGGAATTTTTATAAAGATTGCCTAGGTCTTTTGGGTCAGTTTTCATTAATTGAGCCACCTGGTCTAATTCCACTTTCTTGGGGAATCATGACCACAGATGTAGGGAGGTTTCCACCTACAACAGTTGGAAGTAGTTTGAGGAGGCTTCCACATGCCAGTTTGCTCTCTACCAAGTCTCCTCCACCAATTTGACCAATAAACACTCTTTTAACAGCGCTCCTATGCTGTTGTCTTCTCATTTATTTATTTATAATAAAATATTCAGAATTTACATTAAATATCCTTGACCCCACTGGGTCATCAATTACAACTTAACATAAAATTTAACATATTATTCCTCAAATAATATAAAATTGTTTTTGCAAAATTGGGGCATGTGACATAAACCTTCATTTAAATCAAAGTATTCTTACATGAGATATAAGAAACTTACCAAAAAAATTCTAGTACTTTCTAAAATTATTATAGTCTCCAAATAAATGGGGATATTGAAGAGTCTTACCCAACCATGGTTGAATTGACATAAATATTCTAGTTGGGTGAACTTTGGAAGCCCTAGTTTGAAGAAAAAGATAGATTTGACTTAGAATAATCTTTATTCTTCCATGATCCTTTTATGACCTTTGAGACTAAAAATGGTAATATAGAAAATTTACTCAATATCAGTGTAATGTAAATGGAAGTCATCTTTTGAAAAAATGATGTAGAGAATTTCCACATTGCATTAATCTATAGTTGATATGTTACTTTGATATCTCCGACCAAATGATGAAGATTCTTAGTATACTCAATGGAGGAGTCTTGGTACTCAATGAAGGAGTCTTGATATCCCACGGAAAGATGAAATGCCTTTTCGAAAAAGAAAAGAAAAAATACCTTGTTCATCATTGTAAAGGGTAGTGACATTGAGGAGAAGGTTGTACCTATGCCATGAATCCCTTTACAAAGTAATAACACCAAGAGCACACTCGATATCATATGATTCCATACCTATTTATGTCTTTCACACATTTTTCTAACATCTCCAACTTGAGTCTTTTGTGTCCATGATGTTACAATTCATGGCCTCCACTTTGGGAACTCATACGATAGTGCTTAACTAATCACATTTTCAAAGTTACAATCTCAATTGTTCAGGATTTACATTTGTATGAAAGTTCTTAAAGAGCAATAGTTTGCCAACATGTTGTTGGTTCAAAGCCTATGTTCAAAGATGGACATGGTTCATGCACGAGTGTAGGAGATAGAGTTTTCCAAGGAAACTTATATATAAATTGTCGGGGATGATCAAGTGAATCACAAATCAACAATGACTACCTAGGACTTGAACAACCATCAATCAACCCCCATTGCCCATGAGATCCTCTGCACAATCCACCTCATTATTCTACTTGCATATGCACTTAACAATATTTTGTCTGCTTTCTCAACATGTAGATCGCCACACAACTCACCCAACAATTGGAATCTCCACAAGCACAAGTGGATGGTATTGATGCTATCGTTTGCATAGAAATGAAAGTAGAATATCTCATTGTGCAGTTTAGAACAATTTCTTCTTCTTCTTTTTCAGCCTAGGGTCTATGAAAAGCATCATGCTCTCATTACCATGATGTGTCCTCTTCTCACTCTCTTTATCATGCTACATCCTCTCTAGACAAGAGTCTAGTTCCAATTGAACCATATTAGAGAACTAGCATTCCCTAGCATAGTTATAACTACAATAACATCTACAAACAACGTAAATGCGGGTTCATCTTCATGCTCTTCCAACTCCCATCCTTTTATGCTTTAATAGATCCTATCAAATGTTCCAATCAATGCTTCTTCAAGCATGTTATCCCAACAATAAGAGGTTTTAGTATTCCAATTTTCAAAAATCCACCGTGAGTAACTTTAGTTATGATACTCATTATTGGGAAAATTAGGTGCATAAGAACATTTACACAGAATATGAGATCATAAAAACAAAAGATATCCTTCAAACCTCACATTGTATTGATCTCTCACAATAAAGTACATGAGGTCCCTCTATATAATAATAGGTGACTATAACAAGCACACCATAATAGGATTTTTTGTTCAACTATAAACATAACTATTTCCCACAATATCTCTCTAGTTTTCAATTGGAAATATGCCAACACGAACAATTCAAAAAAATTAAGATATAACAAGATTGTTGAACCTAGATAAAGAAGTTAACAATCATTCCTCTCAACCACCCAAACTATATCATATGAACAAACCTAAATCTTTCTAATTATCCCACAAGATCTCCCACCCTTAATTATTCCCTTCTCTTCTTTCTTTCTAGTATCCCACCCTTAATTATTCCCTTGTCTTCTTTCTTTCTTAGTATCGTATCATTTGTGCATTAAATATCACAAACTAGTCAATTCTTCGTACAGAATACAACTATTTTCCAACTACTTCCGCCTTATTTAGTCAACCACGACCAAGCTCCTGGTTCCACAAAGATCTTAATTGTGGCAGTGGAGAACTATTTACGTAGTTTGAATGAGTGAACCAAGTCTGATTTTCTTGCATGTCGGTGGATTACATCGTGTTGACACGGCACAATGTTGTGGATTGAATAAGTTGGTACTTTTAAAATCGTTTAATTCAACCAATGGCGGGTGTTGTAAATTGTAATCCTTTGAAATCCACCTACCATGATTGAGAAATGGACAAACTCCTTTTTAATTTTTATTTGATCCACCATTTTCATTCATTTTCATGGTGGGTTGGTCCTATTGACAATAATCCAAAGGCTACCCACCCACTACCCAGTAGGACTTATCTTCTCACTGCCACTCGGAGACAATCTCCTTCAAACATAACAGAGAAGGTCCATGTCTGGTGCGTAGCGACGGCTCTTATCCAATAGTCTCCATGCTACATACACTATACAATTCCAAGACCGACTCTCAGTTTCAGCAGAACTCGCGAAATTTCGACTCGATGGATAATTTTCAGGAATTGTCACCGTGTATTTCGCTGCTAACGGATGAGGTGATCGAGATAATTCTGGCTTCTCTTCCCATTACAGATCTCTTCAATGCGGCGCTCGTTTGCAAGGAATGGCTCTCCTTCATCGCTTCCAGCCATTTTCTACGCGCCGCTTCTTATTCCTTTCACGCATCGAAGCCCTGGCTGTTTGTTCTCGGGCAATCAAGGAGCCGCCAGCTCCTCTCTGCCCAAAATATAGTAATGGGATTCGATCCACTGGCCTGGAGGTGGAATCGTATCGCTCTGCCAGCATCAATCGACTCCAAGAAATTAGAAGAGCCAGCTCGCAGTAATATTATGATGAATGTTGAAGAAGGGAATGGGATTTTATTCTATCCCGCAGGGCGGCGTATTAAGTACAGTTTGAGCTTTCTAAATCCAAAATGTAAATGGGAGGGGAGCCCTCCCATGAGCTGTTGGAGGCATCAACAACCCGTGGTCTGTTACCTTGGAGGAGGTGCTACCAGCAGCTTTAATCGACATATATTCGTTGTTGGCGGGGTCTGTGATTTTGAAGAAGGAGATTCAGAAGATGATGATCCATTCTGCGCCGAGATGCTCGATTTGAATTCAGGTGTCTGGGAGTTGTTGGATCCACTGCCATCCCAATTCAAAGCGAGCGCCTCTGCCACATGGCTCTCCTCTGCTGTTTCCAACGACAGGATTTACCTGCTGGAAAGATATAGCGGAGATTGCTGTTATTTTGATCTGCAAAGGAAGCGCTGGGTACTTGTGGGGAAGCTGCTGAGGCCTCCTCCTCCTCTTTCTTCGTCTTCTCTGGTTGATGAAGAGCAGCTGGGTGGTTTGATCCTATTGTCGGCCAACTCCAAGAAGGGTTTGCTTGTGGGAGGATTATGCCGAGACGATGGTGGGATTACGAGTTTCAGAGTGTGGAGCTTTAATGGTGTAGAAAATGAGGCCAGCAATAATATTATGTGCAGAGAGATGGCCCGTATGCCCTCTGAGATGTGTAATCTGGTAACTGGAAAAGCCGAGGAGGAGGAGGAAGAGGGATGCAGGGAGGTTACAGTGAAATGCAAGAGCATGGGAGATGTGATATACATATACAGTGATTGGAGCAATTCTGTGTGTGTTTGTGATGTTCATGCAGACCATCAGGAGTGGAGGATGTTACCAAATGTTAATGGCGGAATATTTTTGAGTCCATTTAATTATAATTATAGTGCCAGCAGATTCAAGTTTGTTTGTTCCCTTGTCACTCTCAATCAATTCCCTCTTTAGACAGACCATTATTATGTTCCGGCGGGCAGGCATAATAAGCCTGAAGGATTAATATTATGTACATATTAATCAATTTAGACATACCATTACTATGTTCCTGTGGGTAGATATAGTAATCGTGAAGGATTATTGTTATGTACATATTAAAAGTTGGTCAAGTGTATTGATAATTAAGTATAGGTTTGAGACCCTATTGAGTGGCTCAATTGGCTAAATGTGGTAAAGAAAAGGGAAAATATCCCCCACAGGTCAGGGTGTCCATTCCCGTAAAGTGGTCTATCTTGCATCNTGAAGGAAAAAAAATTAAGTATAGGTTTGAAACAAAATATTAAAGTGTATTTTTAATTAAAATATTTTTGTTTTTTAATAAATGATTCGTTTTGTTAATATGTGATGTCTGCTTCATAAAATGCATTTGACACCGCTTGGCTTACGTTGTTGACATAATTTGGCGATGGCCGTGTGCAGCTTGTCCCGTTAGCAGTCAAAGCTTGTTGGGTTGTCTATGCAAATAAGTGTATAATGTATATATGTTATATTCAAATTTTATGGTGAGGGATTGAGTTTGTAAGCCACATGCTGGGTTTTTGGTTGACTTGATGGAAGCCCAGAGAACTTTCTTTGGGGGGATTGTAATATTCTATTGGGAGAGATGTTGTTGTCCTTTAATTCCTCGGTGACAATTCTATTTGTCATTGGACAGATCGTTCTCACATTCAAACTAAGGCTAGCTCTAGCTTGTTGTGTATAGGGTACATGTTCTTGGTTGTAAAAAAAAATATGTCATAATGATATGAGTAGGTTAAATGTTTCAAGTTTTAGTTCATATTTTTGGTTTTTTTTTTTTTAAGTTTGGTTAAAATTGTTGAAATTGCAAATATATCTAGTAATTTTAACAAAGATTTATCAAAAAAATCTCAAAAAGAAATGTTTAGCCAACTTTCCATATGCCTTGCGTCTGTTGTATATATGTCCTATACTTATATTTATATTGCAATTATATTTATGTGTATTGATAACAAGAGTTACATGTCATTCATTGGATGTACTTTAGGTGGTTGGGATGAATGATTGTTTCCCTCCCAACCATATGTTGCTCTTGTTGAGATCTTTGTAATAAATGCATGGATTGTGTAATATGGTCATACCTTGATTCTAGTGTTGGAATAACAAGTGTTGGCATTTAAGTGGAGTAGCCCTCTAACAAATGGTGAACCACATTTAAAAAACAAAACAAGAGTCACATGGTGACATGGCATTTAAGTGTAGCTCTTTAACAAATGGTGAACCACACTTAAAAAACAAAACAAGAGCCACATAGTAACATGACATTTAAGTGGAGTAAGCCTCTAACAAATGGTGAACCACATTTAAAAAAACAAAACAAGAGCCACATGGTGACATGTCCATGCTCCTTTAAACCTACAAATTCCATTTTAAACTATTTTCCTAAAACAATAGGATTCCATTGCTTTACTTCTTTCTCTTCCTTTACTTTGTCATGATATGAACATATCAATCCATAAGGACTAGCCCTTGTTTAGGCACATACAATTTTTTTATGCCATCAAATGTTGACATCTCTGCGTGAGCTATTGACTTCTGACATAGTAACGTTAGCTACAACTATACTAACATCTAGTGGTGGTGGAGTGGGGTGGACTTGTTGGATTTGTAAATTTGATATGTGTATCTCTGCAATTTTTCCATAAATGTGTTTGTGTTATACATCACATCAATTTTGAACCCCCTAGAATCCACCATGACTACCAAAATCTCGCCTTGAGACTAAAGTGCATAGTGCAATGATTGAGATTCCACATCCATCGTCCTTGCCTTGAACTTTCTCTCGTACAATCAAGAAATCCATATTTAAAAACCTTATGAGGGATGTCTCCTGAAAGATTATTGTATTATAGGTCAAGGATGACAAGGCTCTTCAAATACCAAGATCCTTTTGGAATCCATCCAACTATGTTCTTTTTGTAAAACTCTCTATCCACACAATAAGAAGAAATAATGGTCCACAATTAAGCATGCAAATAATAAAATAGAATGGATCAATCATACCATGTGTACCTAAATAGTGGTCCACGGTCAATCATGGTACTAATAAAATAGAATCTATTAATCATAATGTGTCTTCGGGTCAAACAATCCATCCTAATTGAGTTGTTCATAATGAGAGCACTTCGTAACCTGTGACAATATGTGCACTTGTTGTCCATAATGTGTCTGCATATGAAACACATCAACTTAACATTATAATATATACTTATCAGACAACCCATATATTGTCCACTCAACAAAATGAGATATCCGATGTTATTCTAATTGAGGTACCATCAAAATAATAATAATATTAATATTAATATTAATAATATGGCATAAAATGTCTTTAGAGGTAGGTTAACAAATATGTTCAAGTGTAATCCAAGGTTTAAGGCTAAAATCCACTTGTGTAGCTATGATCTAAGGCTAAATCCAACATGGATTAAGGTTTAAAACACTTACTATTTGCAATTTCAACAGAAAGCTTATACTTTATAACTAAATCATGCAATGTGAGATCCAACTCCTCCTCCTCTTTGGCTTCTTCATCTAACATTTTATGTTAACTAAACTTAATATCCTACATACAAAACAAGCAAAAAGGCTTATCATAAAACAAATCCCTAGGAAGCCTTCGACAGGGTATTTAAAACATATTCGGTTATTAATTAAAAAAAGGAAAAAAAATAAAGACAGTCATTTGTTTGACTTACAAGGTGTCGATATAGTTGAAAATTGTCTCGGCTAGGATTTATGGGCAACGACAGGTTTGATGCTTGGAAAATTTAAAATAATTCGAAATAATGAGACAAAGTTGTGAAAAAATGAAGGCACCAATATAATATCTCGGTTCAATCCTATGGAGGTTCGTTGTTCAACTACAGTAAATCCCCACCCTCTTACTCTTCTATTTACCAAATCTTTCTTAAACAAATATATCCTTGTAGTTTTTTTTCTATTTAATAAGTAGTAGTATTGAGGTTTGTTCATAAGGTGATTTGTATCAACAAACACTTCCACTTAATGTTGTTGTAGCTAAATGTATGAGACTAGTTGTTGAGAGAAAACACTATCTGGGTAATGTTGATGTATTATTTTGTCAAACACTTCATGAATTCTGTTGTATAATCATTGTGCATATGGTTGATATGAATGCATGTTATTTATGTGTTTTATGTTTGGAGTGAAAGTGTTTCTTGTATTGGTGTCCAACTCATAAAACTTTCATATAACCACCATATTCATAACAAAGATATAACATAAAGCACTCATAATTTTATACTGCATTTTTCAATTCAAATATCTATCCACGACAAATGACAAACATTAGTTTTTTGACCTAAGTATTGATGAGGATTACAACACTAAATCAAGTAAGAATAACATCCTCATGAGTTCATAACAATCATATGTCAATACAAAATTATGGCACCGCTAGCAGTAGTGCCCATCTGGTAGAGTTATTTATGTATATGATAATTTTATATAGCTTTTCTCCTCTCATGATTTTATGCAAATCAACATCAATCAATGGAGCACCCTCTTCATATTTTGACCCAAATATATGGAGATGGACCACGATTTGAGTTGAACGTGGGTTTGTTCCTAGTTTGTGGTTGAATCCAAATATGTAGATGGTAGACATTCCTTACTTCAATAACCAACTTGAAA
Source organism: Pseudotsuga menziesii (assembly GCA_001517045.1). Classification (NCBI taxonomy): domain Eukaryota; kingdom Viridiplantae; phylum Streptophyta; class Pinopsida; order Pinales; family Pinaceae; genus Pseudotsuga; species Pseudotsuga menziesii. The sequence continues at coordinate 251,083 of LPNX010282706.1, forward strand.
TTTCAACAAGAAAAGAATGGGAACCCCGTCTCTCTCTTTTTCTATGGAAATGAGTGCGGCCTCCTCAACTGATACTTAACCTTTCTTCATAGATATGTCCCCTCTCTCTAATAGTTGCACCCTCCTTTTTGTCATAGTGGTCAACAATGCACCCTTAAGAAATGTAGACTGGATGAAGATGATTACACCCTCTCTCTTTCTTGGAGAATAGTGATGTTCCTACACACTCCTTCTTGTTTATGGAGCAGAGTTGAACCTAGTGAGCTAAGGCACCCTCTACAGAGATAGAACCAACATAGAATCTCTCCAAAATTTTGAATCCTCAAACTCCCTTAAAGACTGTGATTTATGCTTGAAGATATTCAACAACAATGGAAAAACGATGAGAAATATAAGATGATTCCTCCTTAATAGATGGCTAGTGTATATTGTCATACTACAAAAACTATTCACCTCCTCCTAGGGTTGTGTGCAAGAGAGGCTTTGCATTAGAGCTCTTTTTTCAAAAATGCAAATGACACGAATGGAGAGAATGAGCTCTCATGCCCCTTTTATATTTTTTTCGTTTTCCCCCTTGTGACTCTTCAACTTCCCCTTGACCAATTCCCTCATTAGAATATTTTTAAAGTGACTTTATGAAGAAATTACCTTTTTACCTTTAACTTCCAATTTGAATCCCCTTTGAACTTTTTCATCACTTTTAAACCAAAGTGACTTTTTATAAAGCCATTTTAGAAATTAATTATTATTGTCACCTTATAAAAATACTCTAAGCCTAGGTAACATTTAATAAATATTTAGTTCTTTTATTTCTCGACTATAGCCTACGGGAACTAGATAGTCTAATAACTCATCTCCAAGGTGGTCATCTGAAAATGGACATGACAATCCTCCCTTCCCGAAATTGCTTATGCTCGAGCAATTATAAGTTGAGGTGCTACCTAGTATGCTCACTCTCACAAGTAGCATCCTCCATCAACATATATATCCATCTGACCAAGTACTCCCAAATCACCTGGTTCCTCAATCTCCTCTCTCGTACATACAAAATCTCCTCTAGGTGTAAAATCAATTGCCCCTCCTCATCCAATGGAGGTAACTCTACAAAACCTATGACATGTTGTCTCTATACCTTATTGAGGCATGATACATGGAATACATTGTGAATCTTGCGTTCCTCCGAAATCTCCAACTTGTAGGTCACCTCTCCAACCTTCCTGTCCACTTTGTAAGGTCCATAGGAGCGAGGCTTCAATTTTTCTACACCACTTTTCTTCAGTGAGGACTAACAATAATGTTGCAGTCTCAGAAATACCAAGTCTCTCGCCTCAAAGCTACACTCTATCTAGCTCTTGTTTGCATATACCTTCCGTTGATTTTGAGACACCTGGAAGTTTTCCTTAAGGACTCAAAGGATGTCCTGACTCTCTTGTATCAGTCCTTCGCCTTAGGTTCCCTGCTATCCCCAAAGTCCATATCAAGAAATGTCGAGGAATTATACCCATATAAAGCTATGAATGGATCCATTGTGATCAACATGTGGTAGGTGGTGTTGTAACAATGCTCACCCAAGTGTAGCCACCTGATACATGCTCTTAGTTTTCCAGAAACATAGTTCCATAGGTACCCCTCAACCCACTTATTCACAATCTCACTCTGTCCATCGGTATGGGGATGGAATCTAGTGTTGGGAGTCAAATCCGTACCAACCAACCTGAAGAGATCCTACCAAAATGTTCCTAGAAATTTGTTGACCCTGCCACTGATAATGTTCTTTGGTAGCTTGTGCAAATGAAACACCTCCCTAAATAACACCTCTGCTACCAATGTCAATTTGTAATCTGAAAAAATCGTGAATAATTGTGTGAATTTTTTCAACTGATCTACCACCAAATATATACAATCTCGACCTTGTACCCATGACAACCTGATTATGAACACCATGCAAATACTCTCTCATTTCTACTTCATAATAGGAAATGGTTGTAGAAGTTCAGATGGATGGATTTGTTCGGTCTTGTTCTGCTAATAGGCCATGCATTCCCTCACGTGTCGCAGCACATCATCCTTGAGGCTCTTCCAAGAGAACCTCTCCCTAACATGCTGGTATGTTTTGAAGAACCCTTGATGTCTTATTGTAGGGTTCCGTGTGCAACATGCAACAAGATATTCTCCTTTATTTTGGACTCTAGCACCAAGTATATCCAAACTTTGTAGAAAATGATATTGTCAATCACTCGGTATCTATCATCCTGTATAAGGTCATCCATCAACTCGCAAACAAATTATTTTTGGAATATTTTATCAGGAGGTGCACTTTCCAATAGGATGAAATCTCCATCAACAAACATGCAAATAGTTTCTAGGAGAGTGCATTAGCAACTGCATTTATCTTCTCCTTCACATACCATGTATCAAAGTTGTAGGCCTTTATTTTGCTGACCCACTTATGTTTCTTCCCATTCAAGTATTTTTTCTCTAGGAAGTACTTCAAACTTTTGTGATATGTCCTCACCATGAATTTGTTTCCCACCAAGTACTATCTGAACTTCACCAATGCATGCATGATGGCGAACATATATTTCCCATATAAAGAATAGATCCTTTCTAGATCCTTGAGTTTCTTACTTTCAAAGGCTATTGGGTGTTTGTTATGCATCAACATCACCCCAATTTCAATGCTTAAAGAATCACATTCCAACACGAAAGGTTGTTTGAAGTCTGGTAGTGCCAAGACTAGGAAAGTGCTCATCGCCTCTTTGAGTCTATCAAATGCCCTCTAAGATTCCTCTATCCATCTAACATGGGGACTTCACTTAGTGAACCTCTCACATAGCACGTATGATCGTGGGATATTAAAGAATACCCTTAATTTAGAGAGATATTGACCCAAACTCTTTTTGTTGAAACCCCCTCCCAATACTTAAAACCTCCTCCCCACTCCTTTTGATACCTCAATCCTTATAAACCACCCTACCCACCCCCACCTTAAACCCCTCACCCCCCTAATACCTGCAATATATTGGTTCAATTTTTGATAATTTTAAAACCCACAATATGAACTAACGTGATAGGATATTGGCCAACAAGTGAAGACCCCGTGCCATCTAAATGCTCCCTTCTTTGTTAAATCATTAAGGGGTGAGACAACCTATTACAACCCCTTCACAAAATGTCTATAATATTTCCATAATCCATAGAATCCTTGTATCACAATGAGGGTCCTCGGTGTATGCCAGTCCAAGATAGCTTGCATCTTCTCCTAATGAACTTGCACACCCTGTGCGTTGATCATAGGGTCCAAGTATAAGATAATTGTGACGCAAAACTCAAATTTGGAGGCCTTGGAGTACAAGTATTGCTCCACCATAATTCCCAGTACCTCATCTAGATGCCTCATGTGCTCCTCCCATGTCCAACTATAAATGAGAAGATCATCAAAGAACAGCATCAAAATTTTCCTCTATTGCTTTTGGAAAATATGATTCATGCAATACTGGAAGGTGGATAGTGCGTTGGTTAGCCCAAATGACATAAGCAAAAACTTGTAATTGCCACAATGACATCTGAAAGTTGTCTTGGGCAAATCCTACTCACTGACCCTAATATGGTGGTAGCCTAACCTAATATTAATCTTGGAAAAATATAAAACTTTGTGCAGCTCATCCAACAAATCATCAATTCTAGGAATAAGATACCTGTTTTTTATAGTCTTCTTGTTCAACGCCCTGTATCCGATGCACATCTGCATCATCCCATCCTTCCTTTTGACCAACACAACTGAAGATGCAAATGGACTGGAGTTGGGTCTGATATGTCCCATAACAATCAACTCCTTGATTGCTTTCTCGATCTTGAAGTTTAAATTTATTTGAATGCCAATAGGGGGTGGTGATCATTGGCTTCTCGCCCTCCTCCGGCTTTATGGTGTGTTTGAATCCTTTATCAGGTGACCTCCATGGTGGAATATCTCTGAACATCTTGTCATGCTTTCCCAATAAATCATGCATGTCAACACAATGTTATTGGATGTCATGAGATGTATTTTGAGTGGTGATCAAGCACTCTACTACATAAGGTACATCCTCGTGTTTGAATAGTGCCTCCATCCACTTGGATAAGATAACTCTTAGGGATTTATTAAACATTCCCTGCAGAACTACCCTTTTCCCATCTGGTGCATTGAACCCTACCTCCAAGTTTTGGTAGTTCGTCATGATAGGCCCCAAAGTACCGAGCCACTTAATTCCCAAGAGCATATTGGTATTTTCCAAATCAACTATATAGAAAGCATCCGTTAAACTGTAATTTTACATCGTCACTATTAGTTGTGGAGCCTTGAATAAGTAAGGCATCACTTGCTTGCTAGCTACCTCCACATCAAACCCCTCAAACTGATCGACATGGATTCCTCTCTTGGATACCTGGGTAAAATCTATGAATTTGTGTGTTTCCCCACCATTTATCAGGATCATGACTCTTTGTCCTTGTATAAAACCTCTGATCGAAAGGTGTTAAACCTGGGAGTAGCTGATAAGGTACCAATGGTCCCACTTTGTGGTTGTACCTATGGTTGTTGTGCTTGTGGTCCATGTACATGTGGCTATGGTGGTTGTGGCCTCTGTATCTATGGCTGCTACTCTATCCCACTATCATGCTTATCATCATGCACCTACTCATCAACATCATCATCCTCGTCATCACAATCTAACACCACCTCAATAAAATGAACCTTGCCTTTCCCCATGCATCAATGTCCCAGTTCCCAAGGTTCCTTACAATTGAAGAACAGTTTCTTCCTCCTCAACTCATTTGGGGTTTCCTCATCCAAATTATTCTTCCCTGATCCTTTCTTTGATAAGGGCTTCTTGTCCTTGCCTTTATGGGGAATGAAAGGTTTGGACTGATGTTTTTTCTTTGAGCTGTCCCCTTCCATGTCTTACACTCGAATTATTGCATCCTGTAAGATAGTAGGCTTGAAAGCCTTTACCCATCCACGTGATGTTTCAAATAGTCCCTATGTGAATAACATAATAAGTCAGGTCTCTGAAATATCTGTCATCATGACTGGAAACCTCTAGAACTCTATGATATAAGCATCTATAGTCCCCTTCTACCAAACCTGTTCCATCTCCCTAAAGTGCAGCTCCAGATCTTTCCTTTCAAATCTATCCATCAACCTCTAAGTGAACTCCATATAGGATGTGATGCTGGCATGCCCCAAAGTAATTATCCCGTGATACCACCACTCACGGGCCTCTCCCTTAATATGTAGGGTGGTTTATTTAATGCCATCTACCACTTTCACAGTTTTGAGCTGGAAATAATTATCCAGCTTCTAAACCCAATCCCTCACTGTGGATTTGTTGCACCCATCAAAGGAAGGAAGAGTGAGCGTCCCAACCTTCCACTACATATCATTGTTTTGTGGGGCCCTATTGAAGTCCTAGGGCTTCTTTCTATTCTTGATATTGCAGAAGTCTGGGAAATACATGGTTATATGGAACTCCTCCCAAATATATTGATACTCCCACAAATAATCAGTAAAATTTATCCCCTGGTACTAGTTGCCCTAGTTGACCCATTGACTGCTCATATTTGAACTTAGGCATGAGAGGTCTTGATGTCTTTGAGCTATATGATTGAGTGTTTCGCTAAACAAGAATGTTCCTTCCACATGGTTCCCATTTAAACCATTGGTACACCTGGTATCATTTTTTCCTCCATTATTTAGGATCGTCTAGTTGCTCATGAGAAGTTAGTTCATGAGGTCAATCAACTACTCATGCCCCCTTTCCACATTGTTAGTTAGGAAGTTGACTAGATTTTGTTATCCTCTAGCCAAATCATTCAGGATATTCATTATATTTCCTAGTCGCAAGTTAAGAATGTATGCCTAGATAGGAGATCATGATATGGATTACATTATCCTAGATTTGGGATCTGATGTCAACATTATGATGAGACAAACATGAGAAAGTATGGGATGACCGTGACTAGAATGGTCTCCTATTCAGTTCAGATTAGCAATTTAGTCAAAATTCCTAGCTATCATTCGACTGACTCAAGTACCTGTCAAAGTAGAAGGCTTGAGAACATATACTGACTTCGAAGTAATCGCCATTGTCAATGACACAAACCCGTATCTTGCACTTTTGGGGATCGACTGGGTGATCGATAATCAGGCAATCATCAATTTTAAGAAAAGAATCTTATCATTTGAAGATGTAGAGTTAAGGGTGGTCGCATTGATCCGCTAAAAGGTCAGAGATACGTCAAGCCAGTAAATAGTGAATACAAGGTGACTATCTTGACCATATTTATAACATCACATTTGCAAGGGACGATTATGTAAATCTGTTGGAGGAGCTAGTTGGTGAGCCAACTAGTCGAGTAGACGACTAATCAGAGATTAGGTCGGCTGCATAAGTCATGTCAGTTGACCGAACCGACAGGCAGTTACTTGTAACCGTTTGTAATCATATATATTAGGCTGTTGAGTCAGATGAGAAATTGGTTTAGTTTTATGTATATGTATGGACCCTCATGTGATTCTATAATATAATATGTTACTTCATTATATATTCTTGTCTCTTATGTCTGTTATGATTATATGTTTCTATGTGTATTATTAGTAACCTTATGTGATCTGTGAGATTACAACCTTGGTTCTGTTACCGATAGTACATATATGGACGTAAAGACCATAAGCAGATGATATCAGAGCAAGAGATTAATAATTGGTGGGAGCGTAAGATAGCAAATTATTTACAGAACTACGCAAGGAGAAACAAATTGACCATTGCTCAGGAAAAGGTGAAATTCTTCACTTAAACACATGAGAAGTTTGTAGAGTCAGTACCTCAGCTTTTGAAAAAACTTCTAGATGAAAAAGCCGGAAGCAACTAAAGACCAAGAGTTACTGGAGAAATTGATTCGAGGCGGACAGACAAACTTGTTGGAGTGGTTTGAAAAGATCATAGACGAATCTGCAAAGAACAAGCCGTGGAGGAAAGAGTTTATACAGACCTCACTGAGCAGTTCCTTTTCTCCTTACCGACCCTTTTGTTCAAATTCCTAATCGAAAAGGGAGTGGGCCATATCGTAGAGCCTCGTCCATCACTATGCGAACCGCCACCAAATTCTAACTGGGAGGAGAAATAGAAGAAGTGGGAAATTTCATTGCTGAAAGGGAGTGGGAGTACTTCCTAATCAAATAAACAAAACTATCCGAGTTTTCTAAAGTGTCGAGTAGGAAATGGGGGGGTAGCTAGTCATGTGTCGAGGTAGAGTAAAAAGGATTCTAGTTGACTGAAGAAAATACCATCACCAACAATCAAAAGTCATCCTAAGAAGGAAATCGAACGAACAGTGACACATAAAGGTGCATCCGACTTGCAGAAGTTAGAAAGAGAGAAGAGGCAGAAAAGAAGGGAAGAAAGAAGGGAGCAATCTAGAGCGTTGCAAAGAGGAATGGCCACCATGGTGATAGAACAAGAAAATCTGCCAGAGTCAGGTCATGACCGACATGAAGAAGGTGTGGATGAACAAGCATCACCCATGGAAGAAGACTTGTGGATAGAGCATCGAGAAGCTCTCCAACTAGAAATTCCCCGTGAGGTAAGACCTCTGTCTCCGACGAATCCGAGTACCCGAATTCAGGCCATTATCGAAGAAGACCTGCGACTAAGAGCTGGTGAGTTCGGTATATGGATCCAACTATACGACAAATTAAATGATGATAATCATTTAATAACGCATCGACCAGAGGAAGGAAATTGGGTAACACTTCAAGCATACCCTTCCAACCGAAGTATTCACTTGCTCTACCTAACACATGAAGGATCACCCCCCCTTCCAAATATAGCTTTACAAGAAACAGAATAGTTGGACCTGCAAACACATCAGTGCAACTGGACATCAACAGAAGAAGTCAACCCAAACCAGCTACTAGTAGGAGAAGAAACAACAAACAAAATGACCAACGGGAATGAAAGTTCCGTCGACTACAGCTGTGAACAACGAGATGCGCCGAATATCCCACTACCACCACCACCACCCCCACCACTGCCACCTCCCAAAGGAGACAGTGACACTGACATGAGTCACAGATCAACATATATCCCCCTCTATGAGGGTGATGAAGACCCTAGACGACATTGGTTCGTCTGCGAGTCAATATGGGAGGAAAATCAAGTTATGGTCGAAGAATGATAGATGGCACAGTTCGCTGGTGCTTTATGAAAAAGAGCACTGACTTAGTATATGACTTATATCGAGAGAACTCCCCAAGCATCTAAAGCTGACATTAAGGAAAAATTCTTATCTTTCTTTAAAACTCCAGATGCAAAACATCTGGCAACCAAAAAGATGAAAACAACATCTCAGAAACTAGCAGAGTCCGTCCAGGAATATGATAAGTGATGGAAAGACCTCCTCAACCAACTAGACTATGTAATTGACAAACAATTATTAATTCAGTGGTTTCTTGCAGGTCTATCACAGAAAATCCGGTGGCACATAAGCTTGGATACGTTTAAAACATATGAAGATGCACTTACCAAAGATCTACAAGTAGAGATGGATGAAGTTTTGCCAACACATCCCGTCGATACCAAGCTAGAAGAACAGCTAGAAAGCATGCAGAAATATTTGAAAGAGATCAACCTCAAGAATGAGGATGTCTGGTGCACAAAATTCTCCACGGTTGGACACACTAAAGATAACTGTCGACAAGACATTTGTTTTGTTCAGAAGGAATGCTTCTGCAACATTTGTCAAGAACATGGAGAACATACAATGAAATATTGCCCATATAACATGAAAAATGGCAAGGCATCATGGTGTGCAATCTGTGAGGTAAAAAGTCATGCAACGACTGACTTCCACTTAAACTTGAAGAATCGACAAAACTATCAAGCAGTCTACCAAACGAATGCAGTCACACAGAACAATGATAACATTTCAAGGAACAATGAACAAAATGAGCCAAATAATCAAAGATATGAAGGTTGTCGATATGAGTGCCGGTTTGACAACCGTCGTGGAGGATTTGGAGGTCGAGGACGGTTTGCTGGAAATCTCAACAATCGACCACGACAACCTATCCAGTGCTTTACATGCTACAAAGAAGGACATCACTACGCAGACTCCCGATACAAGGATAGAACTGATCTAAAGTTTTGTACTAGCTGCAATGTGGGCGATCACTCACTAGAGGATTGTCCCACCATGCGCGACAAGATTAATAAAAAGAAAAATTTTAATGTCTTGTCGTGTGTTCAAAAACATGAAGTAATAAATACAAAGAACCTGCACATAGTAACTTGACAAGGGACAAAAATTGGAAATGATAATCCATGTATAAGCAAAATCAAAGAAAAGAATGATTATCCTAACTCAACAAAACAAAAACAATTATATAATGATGCATCAAATATGTTTAAAGAATTTGCTAGGCAAGAAGTAGTCAATGACAGTCGACAAAACACAGTTAAAGAATTAATACATTTAGTATAGAATGATAAATCGGTGTCTCAATTCATTGACTTGTTGTATAATATGAAGCACAGTAATAATATAGAAAACAAACCAAAAATATATGCAGTCTGAACCAAAAGGACAAGAGTGATGCCAACCCACTTGTCGATCTAGAAATCGAAGGATACCATGTTCGACAAGTTGTACTCAACTTCGGTTCACAAGTAAATATTATGACTCGAGATACATGGGAACAGTTGGGTAGACCTCGACTATATGAGTTAGGAATATACCTCAAGTTAGCCGACCAAGGGCTGATCGAACCCATTGGGGTTTGGAGAAATGTAGATACGACAATTAAAGGAATATCAACTAAAGTCTACTTTGAAATCATCAACCCTAAAGAAGGATCTAGCTCCTTCCCAGCCTTGGTAGGTCGACCATGTGGAAGAAAAATGAAACCATCAATATCTTTAGACAAAGAAAGAATAAAATTAAAAGGGAGTGGACAGAAATTTATCGTCCCTATTCATCCTTCCCAAGGCGAACCTTGGACTGAACCCATCGATGAAGAAGTTGACATTCGACAATTATATCAAATTCAAAATAACGAAGACTACACTGAACCCGATATCTATGGTGAGCTTCACTTAGGAAACCAAGACTCGATAGGATATAATTCAGACACATAATTATATGATTAGGAAGTCGAAAACTAAAAAACTCAAGCAGGGGGTTGTTGGACCATTCAGGATATACAGAAGAAACCAACCCATCAATGCTTCTCATTCTCCATCATCCCAAAAATATTCGAAAGGAAAACTAAGGAATACCCTACCTTAACCCCAACAAATATAAGTATCAGACAAAACCCAAGGTATAAAGAAAGAGAATCCCCAATTCTGCATATAGAACAAGTCTCTAAGAACCTAGGTGAACATGGACAACTGCAAAACCTAGTAGAAACCTTCACACAACAAGCTGCTCGATGGTGGGACACCCATTAGTAGAGACTGTAGACTTGTACAACAGCTTCAACTTACTTCGTAGAAATATTCGGAGTAAGGAAGCTAACTAAACAAGCGCAAATACCTATCTTCATCCAAGGGAAAGACCTCGATGAGAACATAAGAACATGTGAAAGAGAATGGAGAAGACTTGGTTATAAAGACGAATGTACATAGCCACACCTATTTCCATCGACACTAACCGACTTACCAAATAAATGGTATAAAATTGAAGAAGCGCGATGCAAAACATTCCAATGGAACTAACTTAGAGAAAACTTCATCAAGGACTTCAATTTTATACCGCAAAATGAAAAGCTAGTTGAAACTGCAAAGCAGATAAAAGCATTCATAGAACCGACTAGGAAAAATAGTCTGATACCAAATCCTGATCGACCAAAAATATCATGCAATAACATTCAATCTAACATAATACCACAGTCGACAAGACTGCAAATGGAAAACGAAAATACATAAGGAAAAAGCTTTCGATGGAAATCTTATCACTCAGAAACAACAAAACCAATTCGAACAATGCTTAAAGTTGACACAACCGAAAAATAAGACACTGACCGAATGACCGCAGCAGACTTCCCTGCTACATTCTCATAGTTCAAAGAAGGGAGTCGACCGATCAACAAAGCCAAGGCACCAAAATGGATGGATGCCAAAGTTAAAACTAAAGAGTTTGACATATCAAATGATGAACGACCAAAAATGGCAAGAATTGGCGATTACTGGAGTGAAGAGCAAACGACTGAAATAAGAAACCTATTAAAATAATTCCAGGATATCTTTGCTCGAGATTATAAATATCTCAAAGGGCTAGTCCATGAAATGGGCGAAATGAATATCGACATCAAACCTGATACTCGACCCGTAAAGAAAAGGCCATACAAATTATCTCATAAATACAAAGAGATAATCAAGAAAGAGATCAATAATATGATCGTAGCAGGAATTATCTACCTTGTCGACCAGTTGAAATGGGAAATTCTGATGGTCGTCCAACCAAATAAACACGACACGACAAAACTGAGGATTTGTGTCGATTTCAGAGAACTAAACAAAGTCACTCTAACAGACCCATTCCCAACGCCATACACAGACGAAATCTTAAATGAAGTTGCAGGACATGGATGCTACTCGTTTACAGACGAATTCTCAGGGTATAACCAAGTACCAATATCCAAAGAGGATCAGAAAAATACCACATTCGTATGCGAATTCGGCTCAATCGCCTACAAAGTTATGCCTTTTGGTCTCAAAAATGCACCTGCGGTATTTTCGAGAATTGTTGTCAAAACATTTCAAGAATATATCTACAAAACAATGGCAGTATACTTCGACGATTGGACGATCTACGCCATGTTGAAATGTCATTTCAAATGGCTAAGGCTCATACTGGAATGATGCAGACAAATCCAGTTATCTCTCAACATAAAGAAATGCATCTTCCTAACCCCTATAGGAATACTACTAGGGCACATTGTATGTAAAGAAGGCATCAAGGTCGACTTTGCAAAAATAAAGATTATCCTCAACTTGAAACCACCAGTGAATCCAAAATAGGTTAGGATACTGCTAGGACATACTAGATATTACAGAAAATTTATAAGATACTATTCAGATATGACCTATCCATTGGAAGAACTATTGAGAGAAGATCAGGAGTTTGACTGGACAAAGGAACGTAATATATCATTCGATAAATTAAAAAGGAAACTAGTCGAGGCACCTATCCTCAGATTCTTGAATTGGTCGATCAAATTCCATGTGCATATCGACGCATCAGGCCTAGCAATAGGTGAAATTTTAACGCGGCAAGGGGACGATGGAATGGACTATCCAATAGTGTACAGCAGCAGAATGAAACTATTCGACAACAGAGAGCGAAGCATTAGGTATGGTCTTTGCGCTACAAAAGTACCGACATTACCTACCAGCCAACCCTTTTATCTTCTATACTGACCACCAAGCATTGAAATACCTCGTAAACAAACCTTTACACCATGGGAGAATTTGTCGATGGTTATTACTATTCTAGGAATATGAATTCGAAGCTGTCATTAGACCAAGAAAACTAAATGTCGGGCCCAATCAATTGTCGAGAATTGACATGGGGGAGGAGCCGACAGGAGTTAAGGATGACCTGCCAGACACACACTTATTTCAAATAGAAGCTGTCCCGACAGAATTAGAGGAAATAACACAATTTCTAGATAATGGTCAAGCACTAGAAGGCATGAACACCAAGAAAAAACATATTTTAGCCATGAAAGCAGCTCCATACACCTTAATCAACGAATTCCTATAGAAAATGGGTCTAGAAGAAGTACTCCGATGATGTGTGTTAGAACAAGAAAGATAAAATATTATGCATAAAGCACACTATGGACCAGCAGGAGGACACTTTCAATCGGATACAACTGCAAAGAAAATCCAACAGTCAAGACGATGGTGGCTGACACTGTAAAAAGACTGCAAAAAGTTCATTATCCAATGTGACCGATGCCAACGAATGGGTCGACCTCTTCCTAGTACATAAATTCCCTTGATATCAGTAAACACAAGGCTGACATTTGAAATTTGGGCCATCGATTTGATAGGACCATTCCCAATACCAGCAAAAAGAAAAAGTGCGAGGTACATAATAATTGTAGTAGAATATGTAACCAAATGGTCAGAGGCAGAACTTGTTGAAACCTGTTCCTATGAGGTAGCTTCTGAGTTCATCTATGAAAACATAATTACTAGATTTGGATGCCCACTAACCTTAATCAGTGACCAAGGGTCACACTTCTTTAACAAAACCATCAAAGCACTGACAAAACACTTCAAAATTGACCACCGATGAAGTACAGCTTATCACCCTCAGTCAAACGGAGCAATAGAGGCATTTAACAAAAAAATAACAAGGGGTTTAACAAAAATCTGCAATACTGATAAGGATGATTGAGACGAGAAAATACATGTAGTGCTATGGGCTTATAGGACATCATATAAATGATCGACAGACTAAACACCGTTTCGACTAGTCTACGACTAAGAAGCAGTCGTTCCCCTACATTTCCGATAACAAAAACCTGTGATAGCAGATATCTTACACATCGATGTCGAATAAGGTCGAAAGGATTGACTGATGCAACTAGGAAAACTAGAAGAACATCGACTGCTCACTATACAACATCAAGAAATTTAGAAACAATGGCAGAAGGCTTGGCATGATCGAAACATTAAAAACAAAAATTTGTCGGTTGGAGATCTTCCTCTACTTTATAATAGTCGAGTGAAAGGAAAACATAAAAAGTTACACACATAATGGATGGGACCTTGCATTATCGAAGAAATTCATGCCAATGGATCATTCCGACTAAGAACGTTACAAGGCATAGTATTTCAGAAACTTGTTAATGGTGCCTGACTAAAACGGTACCAAAACTAAGTAATTCAAAAAAACATAACAACCATAAATGTTCAGAAAACCTATAAAAATCTAAAAATATCAAAAACAACAAAAATAGCCAACACTCATAAGCCAAAATGACAGGGAATTTCAAAAGACATAGTAGATCGTAGTTTGACAACTGACATCCCTACCATCGATATGCCATAATCGACCAACCTCATGATCGACATCGACCAATGACTCCAAAGGCCAAATCATGCCTTCATGACTACGGTCAGAAGGAGTGCCAAAACTAGAACGCATTAAACGCGCCCTCAATAGACTATCCTATACCGTCATTTCCACCATTAATACCTTCATCAACAAAACCGCCATCCGCTCCACCTATAAATACTACGGCAGAGAAAGAATTCTTACCGCGTTTCGAAGAAATAGAGCAACCAATTACTCAAAAATTTGAAAACAGAAACCCTATGAAGGAAGCCGACCAAGATACCGATAGAATGGCTCCAAAGCAAACAAGAGCCGCAACTGCCAAAACAAAAGAGCTAGAATCCACCAAAACCCCACTCGTAAGAAGATTAAGAAATATTAAAAATGCAAAGGTAGAGGAAACTGCATGCGCAAAGATCTAGGCAGAAATCAAAGAATGGGCCTATGTAGATAAGAAAATGACACAGGAAGCAGAGAAAATAAGCCACAGTACCATTATGAGTTACATGACTACACCTTTCATGGCGAGTTTCGACCGGAAAAAAGACACCGCTGTAAAATTTATCATCAGCCAGTACCACGATGGCAAATTCTACTTCGACAAACCAATCAAAATTTTCGGCAAGGTCATATACAAGCTTACCGGACTTTCAAACCAGGGAGACCCTGTTCCTATCGGCATAAAAGACAGATTAGTAGAACGACTAACAGGGACACCATCAGAGAAGAACTCAAAAGGGATGATGAGCATTCAAATACAAGCCCATACACCACAAATAGTTGCCAAAATCATAGCGACAAGACTCACCCCGACAAGCCGAGTGAGTGATATGAACCTAGAAATGTTGGAATCCATCGACACAATAGCAGACTCAGGGAAAAATTTTCGTTGGGCTCAGTATGTCGTCGACATGCTCAAGTCTGTATGTGAAAAATGCTAGGAGTCAGCCGAAATTATCAGTTTTCCATCACTGCTAATTTAGATAGCCATGCACCACTTATGTCCAGTTGGAGATAAGCATTTCCAAGAACCATGCAAATATCACATGTGGTGTTTCAAACCATTTTCACATAATGGAACTATGAAAGAACTAGTAAATGGCAAATTAATGTTGGAAAATTGGTTTCAGAATCTAAAAGTCCAGACAACTAAATGGAGGGTTCCTCAGAACATCCAAAGAAGTCTACCAAAAACAGCTCACATTCAATTAGAGCTCAACCGCACTGCAGTCTGGCACATGCAAGGGGCGAAAGAAAAAGTAAAACCTCTCAACTATTATCCCTTAGTCGATGAGATTTTCCAAGAGCTAGCTCGACAATCCAATACCAAGCTGTCGATACCAGCAAGGGACAAAGCAACAAATCAGCCTATTGAGGAACCCTTGATTGACCAGCAAAGAGAGGAGGACTATGAACTCTGTCTATATATCAGTACTTTCACCTCAGGAGACAGTCTGACTGAGGGATAGAAACCCCTCCAAATTGAAAGTGCACCGACTGAACATCAGGCAGTCATACCAACAAAATAAAGTATCATCCTGAATCATCAACAGGAGGGAGAAGAAGAGCAGATAGAAGAATATATTGAATCAGATAATCCAGAGTATGCTATGACAAGAGAAAATTTAAGAAAAATAGCAAAGGAAATAACAACCTCAAGGAAAAAGAAAGCAAATCAGGAAAAAGGGAAGGGGAACTGTAAACTTATCCTATCAGAGTCGAAAGATGAAGAAGAACTATTGGCTACTGTTGTCGACGTCATAGAAGATGCTGCAACACATAAAATATCAGCCGAAACACAATTCAAGCGGTTCATCAACATAGAAGCGAAACAAGGCAGACCAAAAAAAGGTAAAAACTACAAACCCTTCAGTCGATGAGAATATTGTTGATTTAGTTTCCACCCCCCCACTCCCATCCCCAACCTAGATCACAAAAGAAGATATCCCACAGCCAACCACCATCAATCCTATAGACATGCGTAAAAATGTTATGCTAGAGACATTAAAAGAACGATTCGATCACGACGCCGACTTCTAGGCATTTATTGAAAAAATCCCTGAATTATTCACATCTGCTTACAAAATTACCACCAGCTGCACGTTAACTGAGTCTATCTTAGCACGCCAGACCCTATCACAGCAAATCGGCCAAATGCCTCAGAAACCGATAACTGTTAGTAGTATCAGATCAACATTCTTAAGGAACCCCGACAAAACCTCTCAAGTTGTCACAAGACGCACTTCATCCTTTACCCCATCAAGTAATAACCATCTGCCACTAGCCAATGAACAATTAGGAGACTTGGAAGAGAATGGCCAAGAAGATGCATTAGCAATCAATCAAGATATCGACAACATATTCTTTGTCGACTCTGATGACCCAGCCAACTCACCACCAGAAGTTGAAAATGCCCCAACGACTGAAAAATCCCAATCACACCACTTACAACAGACCACTCACCATCTCTATCACCACCTCTAAATCCAGAACCTTTTCCAAACCCTGAACCACTCGTTTCAACTCCTCCAGATACACACCAAGCTACAAGCCCTATCCAATAGGTTCAAACAGAAATTCCCCCAAATAATGAAATTCAGTCCAACGAATATCAGTAAATGGGAAATCAGCCTCCTGAAAATGAACCACTTGCAGAACCATAGGCAGAACAACAGGTAGACCAGCATAGACACAAGAGGAAGAGAAAGGATAAAAAGAAAAAGGAACACCATAAAGAACAAAGACCGACAAAGATCCACCTCAGCCAACTAGGATCAACTACTGTAGTCAATGCAGTGAAATTGAGAGATGGAGAGTTCGGACAACTCTTAGGAACCCTCACCACAGAAGCAACAACAAGAATCCAAACCAGACGAGAACAACTCGACAGCATTAAGAAAGAGAAAATTGAATTTCTGTCAAACTGCATAAATTTAATTCAAACATTCATACCAGGACCAATAGAGGTCGACACCGACAAGACACTGGAGAAAGCATATCAACTATTTGAAAGTATGTTGTCGACCTACAAGCACGACTACAACTTACAAAAGAAGATCAAAAAGAGGAAACATACAGATTACTGAGACAGCAGTACACAACGTTCTATGAAGCTCATAAGGTACTGCAGGACCACTTAGAAGAATCCATCATTACAGAAGAAGTACTCCGTAATTGGAACACCTACTATGGGCAAGTATTTCAGCAGACCCGCCAGAATCGTAAGCAAATCCAAGCACTAGAAAAGAGGCGAGGCCTTGAAGAAACAATGAGGAGTACAATACAAGACCAGATTGTATTGGAAACAGCAAAATTAGAGAAACTAGAGAAACAAGCACATCAGTGGGTATAACAAGCACTACCAATCCTCAACAAACTGGACACAACCTGCCCATAGATGAAGAGACTATTGGATACAACAGATGAAAAGGCTCAATTCATGGGGCCAGACATGGAAATCATCAAAGATATTTTCATCCAAGGGAAAATGTCAACTCTGTCAAGCATCACAACCTTGACTATCAACATCCAAAGAGTTCTACAAAATTGGACAGAGTTTCAGCACCAACTGGACATTACAGCAGAAGCCATTGTAGAAGTATGTATGGAGAAACAACCAACCATCCGACTACCTAGTCCATGAATCCAAACCAAAGTAGAAGTAACTATCTCAATCAATACAATTTTGAGTACCTCCCCTGTTTTTCCGGGATGAAGAAATATTTTGTTCCTGGGGGAGATGTTGGAGGAGCTAGTCGGTAAGCTTACTAGTCGAGTAGCCAACTAATCGAAGATTAGGTCAGCCGCATAAGTCGTGTCGATTGACCGAACTGACAGGTAGTTACTTGTAACCGTTTGTAATCATATATATTAGGCTGTTGAGCCATATGAGAACTTGGTTTAGTTTTATGTATATGTATGGACCCTCATGTGATTTTATAATATAATATGTTACTTCATTATCTATTCTTGTCTCTTGTGTCTATTATGATTATATGTTTATATGTGTATTATTGGTAACCTTATGTGATCTGTGATATTACAAAATCCAACAGCTAACTGAAATCTTAGTTAGCAAAGTATTAATTCCTATACATCAAATTCTGGCGAAGCATTGGAAAACAGGCAAAATTAGATGCACGAAGTATCCATGAGAAAGTGTGCAAGAATTACAAAGTCTGTGCGACGGTTAGGAACTAAGGAAAGTGAGCTACCTACATATGCAGGTTTTCCTAACCTTGCATCTTTTATGATAGAGTTTGAATAAAAAGTCACAGAACATCAGTGCTTGTCTGCCCTAGACTTTGTGTTGAAAGCTAAACCCGCCAGATGGTGGGTCGCACATAAAGAATATATCTTAGAATTGCCACAATGTCGAATATTACTGGAGATAAGGTTTAGAGAAGAGATCAGTTATACTGGTCAAAAGTATATACGATTGACCAATCCTGACAACCATATTGAGCATTGTCGTACGACATGGGTGGTATGTACGTGAAAGGAGTGTGTTCATCAGTTCATATTGAGAGCCTCATAATGATACTGGAACACTGTCACCAATATCAAATTTCATTGAACTTAAAGAAATGTATCTTTTGTGTCCCGTTTGGAATTCTATTGGGGCATGTAGTTTTTCATGTTGGAATATTGGTTGAACCTGCCAAAATTGTGATTATCGTCGACCTACCACCACCTAACATAGTGAAGCAATTATGAGTAACACTAGGACATACAGTATACTATAGAAAATTTATCAAAGGATATGTGGAGGTGACTACTCCGATGGAGAAGTTATTGAAGAAATATGTTAAGTTCCAGTGGATAGGAATTTTCCAAGAGAGTCTAGACACTTTAAAGAACAATATGGTTACAGTGCACATACTTGTATTTATAGAATGGAAAAAGGAATTTTGTGTACATGTTGATGCATTGTATGTCGCGCTTGACGTGGCACTAGCGCATCCTGGTGAAGGGTCGATTAATCATCATATTTCCTTTGCTAGCAGAAAACTATCAACACCATAGAAGAACTATACCACGATGGAAAGAGAAGGAATAGCTAAGGTATACGCTCTACAAAAATTCAGACACTACTTGTTGGGTGGACATTTTAAAATGTACACATACCATTCAACATTGAAATACATGTTTAATAAGCCAGTGTTTGGCGGGAATATTTGTCACTGGATTCTCCTTTTTCTGAAATTTGACTTTCAATTCATTGTTATACATGCTCGATTGAATTCAGGACCAGACCATCTGTCGAGGATCAAAAGTGGCGGCGAACCTGGTAACCTTGACGATAGTCTCCAGGATGCAAAACTATTTGCAATAACAATATTTGATGATCAGTACAGAGACATCATACAAATTTTGAGTACGAGTTATGCACGAGTTGAATTTACTACTACATAGAAGAAACAATTAGTTGTGTGAGCTATAGACTTCCAGTTGATCGCTAGACAGTTATATAAAATGGACCTTGATGAGATTCTTCATCGGTGCATCTTGAAGAACAAGTGAACGATGATACTAAACTAAGCGAATGCTGGTTTCGTAGGAGGATACTTTGTTGGAAAAGCTACAATACAAAAGATATTGCAAGTGGGATTATGGTGGCCCACCATGCATGTATATTCCCAAGAATATTGTCGTAGTTGTGATGTTTGTCAAAGAACTGGAAATTCTTTGTGATGCGATGGAATGCCATTAGTACCACAAATAAATATGCATGCATTTGATAAATGGGTCGTTGATTTTGTGGGCCCTTTTATTCCAACATGGAAGCGCACATGTGCAAGGTATATAATTACTACGACCGACTACCTCACTAGATGGGATGAAGCCGCACCAGTAAAAGATTGTACTTATGCGACTACTTCCAAGTTTTTATTTGAAAATGTTGTGACTAGATTTGGATGCCTGAAAATTTTGATAAGCGACCAACGAGCACATTTTTTCAACCAGTTGATTGAGGAACTGACAGAATAATTCTAAATCCCGCATAGAAATACAACCCCACATCACCCTCAAGCGAACGGTGTTGTCGAAGCATTTAACAAAATCCTTGGGAATGCATTGAAAAATATTTGCAATATCTGAAGAGATGACTGGGATCATAAAAATTCTGTAGTACTGTGGGCATATCGCATGACCTGTAAGAAGTTGACAGGTCGAACTCCATTTTGTTTGGTATATGGACAAGAGGTTTTGATACCGATTCAATACATTTTACCGAACCTAAGGATTGCTGTCTAAAATGACAGATGTTGGTGTTGTCGAGGAAAGACTTCCAGAGCTTATATAGTTAGAGAAAGATCATTTTGTTGCAGGATATCATAAAAACATTAAGAAAGAATGACAAAAGTATGGCATGATCTCCACATCAAGAACAAGCAATGTTAGGTCGAAGGAATTGTTCTTTTGTATGATAGAAAATTCTTCAAGCATTCAAGTCAGCTAAAAGCACACTGGTTAGGACCATATATTGTCACGCATATCACTGACAGAGGCACAGTGCAATTACAGAAGTTGGAAGGAACACCTGTCACGATAGCCACAATTTAGTCGAATGAAAAAAAAACCTCTGAAATTTTTTGTTTTAATCATAGGAAATTATTTGTCACAAAGAAAAAGCAAAGACCGTCGCAGATTGCTAGTAAGTCGCAGAGGAAGGAAAATTATCACAGACTCTACGCAAAAAGAGAAAGAAGGGCGAAGACAACTTGTCTATTGCAAGAAAAGGAATCTGTCGAAGGACGGATATTGGCCGCAAGAAAAGAGATGTTGTCTCAAGTTAAAATAGAGTCGTAGAAATGACAGTTGGTCATAATTAATTCCAATGCACCTGTAATTAATTTAAAAGCCCGAGAGATTTTGGCGGCATGCTTGTTGGTCACTTTTGTCTTTATTGTATAATAACTACCCTGTATGTGACAGGAGAGTGGTGGCATGGATAGAAGTTTCCTTAATCATTCGGATGATCAACCCATGTGATGGAAAGGACAACTACCTTTCCATTTATTTCTCGATCATGTGAAGGACCGACGGAATGAACGACTAGACGTTATTACCATTTTCTCCCGAGTATGCAGTCATTTTGCTACATTCGAGAGATAAATTATTGTCTACAATTGCAAGAGACGAACTGAATTTTTTGCAGAGCATGGTTATTTTGATTTCCAACACAAGTACAACTATATAATCTAGTATTGCATCTGCATCGCCTACAATTAACATGGAAGACACTGTTGGATATGTCTCACCGTAGCCTACGGCTCCCCAAGAAGATAAAAGGCCTTCATTTATCTCTTCAGTCAGGTTACGACTAGACCAACCGGGTCTACCTGGTATAACAAGGGGAAACGTTCAAGGAGCTGAAAGAAGAAATAAACAACACCAACACCACCATAGGAGGAAGCGGAGGAAGAGTCTGGATATGCAACTATGTTGCCACCATATGTCCCACCTAGATGATTTGATATGCCAAAGATTAAAGTTTTGAAGAATGCACGATACCCACTGCAAACACCAGTTGTGCTGGAAGGAGTTCCTGTGTCGCAAAATATTCTTCCAAACCTCCAAAAGTTGAACTTAGTTAACCACGACACACAAAAACAACAAGATTTTAATGAATGGGATAGAGAACTAGACCAGGACGGTTTAATGTTGTTGATGTATATGCCACATTTCTTCCTAAGCGTAGAAGTGAAAGCATGTGTCAAGCAGTTATTGGTATCATTTCACAGTGGCTTCCTATGGCTCGATAAGAAAGTTTCTATGGATATCAAACTCATATCAGCAATAACATGACTACCACTTGCAAGCATAGACTTAGCGTCATTTTTCAAGAAAGACCAGAAAACTATGCTGACGAACAAGATGAAGGATAAGTATGACTTGTCCAGGGATACCAGAGCTTTCTTAATCAACTCTATCAATGACCATACTATTTGGTTTGCCATGAAGGTATTATCTACCAAATTATTGTGGAAGATGCGACCGAACCAATGTACTGCAGGTACGATCACAATGACTGAAATATGTGTGGAGGGAGTTCAAATGAACTGGTCACATTATTTGTTGAATGAATTATTAGCAAATGCATAAGAGTCACAGAAAAAAGGTACTGCAATCCACTACTACTAGCTACTCATTTTGATTTCATTTCTCAGATGGTCGGATCCAACAAACTACCAAGCTGTAGACATGCTAGTGTGTTGTCGAGGAGCTCAATACCATAATCTTTGGTTTGAGAAAGATAATAAGGACCAACAGAGACACAACAATGTGCAATTATTTATGCATGGAGAGGCCCTACACTATCAAGTGAAGAAACAAGCAAGAATTACGGATGAAACTATTTGACAGTTTCGAAACATCAATAAATTTGTAATTGGGCCACATCACATCTTGTTGTAGCCGCGACAAAATTAACAATGCCAATGGTTTCCGACCCAATTTTTGTTGTCTAAATAAGAATTTGAGTCCATTACCCAAGATTGGTTGGAATAATGGCGGGTTCCTATCGCAGATGACTTACTAGCTGCCGAAGAAGAGCTTTGACCGGATGACCCACAAATGCAAAAGGATAGTGAATGGGGAGGGGACCCACCACTTCTAGAAACACAAGATCCCAACCCTCCCCAAAATGGTTCAAGTACAACCCCAACAGACCCAGTGGTAGGGGAGAACAGGAAGCAGACTGAGGTAGAATAGCCTGAGACAAGGCATAAGAAAAGAACGGTTAATAAAACTATAGGAACTTTCATCCTTGATGGTGAAGATTTTACCCTTCTGACGGAATCTATGGAAGAAGTTGCAACACAAACCTTGAAGAAAGTAGAAGAGCATCAGGTAGATATCATATGAAGTATTACAGATCTACTATAAACGCTCTGCAAAGTTGTAAAATTAGTACAGGCGCAGTTGACTATAGATCACCATCGATAGAGTCACAAGACTTACCTGGCACGTTAGAAGAGCGACCAAGTGATGTATCAATAACAATTCCACCAATAAAGACTCAAGTGGTGGGAGAAGCACTTGACTTGGGCACGATAACTTGGGCCATGTGACAATATATTTTTTGCAAATGCCGCTATATGAAGCCTATGCAATGCAGAATGTCACAGTCGCGGAAATGAAGGTAAGAGAAGGTGCATTGATCAAGCAGGTGAAAGTATCGAATACAACTATTAGTAGGATGAAGAAAACAATCAAAGAAGCATAACAAAAATATAAAACTCAAGAATAGGATAGGAACATGATCGATAATTTTGTAGCACTTGCTTGAAGCAATTTTCCAGATGAAGGCATAACAGAGGAAATGTTTGCAGAATCCAAGTTCATTCGACTTGGAAAAATTGTGGAGGATCTTTGCAAAAAGGTCACAAAACTAGAAGCATAAAAAAAACCTAGTACACACCCAGAGGTGTTGGAAGAAAGAAGGATGACAACAGCTGAAGCTGTGAAGAAAATATAAGAGGCGAAGGTCGTCGAACAAGTTTCTCGGTCATAGGAAGCATTGATTGACAATGTCGAATTAGAGAAATTAGCAGAGCAACTATGCATTGTTGAGACAAAAGTGACTCAGCTAAAGAATGAAATGAAGGAGTTTCCCTTACCTGAGAAAATGGCTAAGGCTATGGATATGAAAAAGTTACGACAACAAGCCACAATGCTACAAACTCAACAGCAGCAAAGAGTCGACAAATTCATAGAGTTGCAGGACAACGCAGAAATAGTTACATGCATTTTTCAACCTATACATTAGAAGGTGTGAGAAGCAGCAGAGTCCGTAGCACTTACAAAGTCATAACACATCAGTTTTGACCTCATGGAAAACTTGCAGAAGCCAGAAGAGGATGTGCGACGAGAGACAAAATAAATAGTGAAAATCTTTCAATATTTTCAAAGTAAAGTCATCACAACTAAAAAAGTTTTAGAGTAGTGCAGCGTGGCTCGAGACGAGTCACAGATGAGTGTTGGGGGCCTGTTGGCCCTAGGGAAAGATAGGTAGAATCCAGGTAAAATTCTGCTCAGAATGTAAAGAGTTCAGTCGTGCGACAGAGGAAGAGATAAGACAAAAGAAGTAGTGAGAGAAGGGAAGCTACGACAAAAGCATCCACGAGGGAAGAAGTCCATGACAGAACGTAAATATGCGATGAGATCAACTACGACGGTAGTACCATGATAAAAGGAGTGCAGCGGCTGAAAATGACAGCTCAAGCGATCGTGGGTAAGAAATCGGCTAAGAGTCACGCATTCTTTAGGGAATAAAGAATCTTTGTATTTTGGGCCGATATTGCCTACTGACAATTGTAACGAAAATGTATGAGAATAGAATGACATATTGTCGGCTAATAGAATGAAGTCGGTTGATTACGACATGTAAAGAGTCTATAAAAGGAAGAACCCAAGTTGCGTGTGGGTTACTTCCTGTTCAATTAGTTAACCGTTTAATTCTCAGTAGGTATGTGTTTGTTGTAGTGTTGAAGAGTCGAATAGTTGTAGAGAATAGTGATTCTATCCAGGCTGTGTGTGGATCAACTGTAGAGTGAAGGAGAGAAAGTTTCAGATATCTGAGACCAAAGAGCATGAGAGGAGAGGGAAGTCTATATAGATTGTAGAAGAATATCTAGAACAAAGTATGTAAGCTAAATGCGCAGACAAAAGGTGCCACATATTTCTCATGCCAGATGAAGAGATCCTTTGTGGTTTTTCTCGGATGGTTTTCCACCTTAAATCTTGTGTCAATGTGTATTTGATGAATGTGTTTGTTTCATATGAATGTATGGTGTGAATAAGTGTTTATGTATTTTCTTATAAATATTTTTTCTATGCATCTGTTGCACTGTTGCTAGTTGGAATTGCTAATAAGGAATTATATCGACTATTGCAATCTCTGTCGATGGATAAGTAGAGTAATATCTTAAATGTGCATAATAAATATAAGTAAGACACCCACTGGTTTTGGTTGAGCAATTTGGTAAGGTGTTGTCAGAGGAGCAATCCCCACCCAACTATAGAAACTTGGTTTTGACAATTACCCATAAGAGATATCTCAGGTGAGACTGCATATGCGTCCCAGGTGTTGTCGACTGAGCATTTCTCTATCAAGCCAATGTCTTGGGATTTGTTGTCGACAAAGAAGGTCTGAACCTGGGTCAAAGGGAGAAACACTAACATTGATAAAGCATTTATTTCACTTAAATAAGATGGATATGTTATTAGTTCATGAGACCATGTGTTGCACCTCCCTTTCCATAGACTAATTCCTCAAACTCTTTCCAGGTTGGGATTATTGTGCATTGGATGATGTTGGCCTTTTTTGGGGGCTCCTGGCAATATAGAATCCCTCTGTGGTTGCTTTCAAACCTTACCTTTCTCCTCCACACATTCTCCTAAAGGGTAAGTTTAGAGGATTTGATCATGATGCATCTATTATGAAATGTTATGCTCCATACCATGGTTGAGAGGAGTATTGGTGACAGATTGAGGACGGTGGAATCTTGAATGTGGATGACTTGATTTTTGCAGGGGACCCAAATTTAAACCTTTCTGGTAGAAACTTTTGGCATGAAAATCCTCGACTAGACTAACTAGCCGATAAGTTTCCCCTAGCTTATTTCTTAATCACAATCTTTTAGATGTGGCCCCGTGTCCACTCGCACCAACTTGGAGCAATGAGAGGATTGTTAGGTCGGGAGTTTCCAAGGGATTAGACTATTTCCTTCTTTCAGAATAATTTATAGATATTGTTGGGATATTTTATTCTTGAGTCATTAGATTTGGCATTTCTGGCCACCCTTCGATTTGTCTGCAGTTTGGTGTGAAAGGAGGCAAGAAAAACTACCCCTTTAAGTTTAATCAAGTCTAGTTAGAGGATCCAGAGTTCCTATATTTGGTCAAGGACTTATGGTTTTCCTCTTCCATGGATCATGCGGAGTATGCCATGGACTATTTGAAAAACAAATTAAACAATCTCAAAACAGAGGTCGAAAGTTGGAAAAATGTCAAAAAAAGTGAATAGGGAAAAAATTGGCTCAGCCTGAGGAACCTATTCTGAACACATTTTCTCGGCATCCTTCAGGCATCTTCCTCGAGACCATAAAGGATCAATTGATTGGAATGGAAGCTAGTGAAGTCATTCTTTTACGTATCCAAGCGAAATATTGGATTCTCAAATATTGTGCCATCTAGATCAGAATTAATGGGGATTGCAACTCCAAATTTTTCCACAAGTTCGCCAGTTAGTATAGTAATTTTAGTTCTATTTGGGAGCTAAAATATTTGAATGGAAAAAACTTATGCTTCTAGGGGGAGATGGAACTAGCAGTCGTTTCACACTTTTCCAACATCTCCTCTGATCCACTACTAAAATCAACTCTTAGTTAAGGTTCTTCAACATTATCCTAGATTTTTCTTGGAGGAGGAAGGTGTTGACGTGGCTAGACCTATCTTGTTGGGAGAAGTGGAATCTACCATTAAAGGGTTTGTAAAAGATAAAATTCCTAGGCCTGATCGTTGGACTATGGAATTGTTTGCTCATTTCTTTGAACTTATGGGACAAGATCCCTTAAATTTGGTTGAGGAGGCTAGGTTGCAAGGGAAATTTTTTGGCTCATTACACTCTATGTTTATTGCATTGTTTCCAAAGAAGTCTAAGCCCACTTCATTTGATGAGTACAAACCAATTTCATTGTGCAATCTTGTGTATAAACTTATTTCTAAAATTTTAGTTGAAAGGTTAAATCCAAAACAATTTGGTTTTTTCAAGAACAATTTCTAAAGAAAAAATTGGTTTTTTGTTCAAGCATTAGATACTGGATTCCATTGGGATATCTCAAGAATGTATACATTCGATAAAAACAAAAAAAGTTGTCCGCTTTGGTTCTCAAAATGGATCTAAACAAAGCTTATGACAAGGTGGATTGGGATTTTCTAAGGCATATCCTATTTCAAATTGGTTTACCACTTATGGTGGTTGATTGGATCATGATTTGTGTTACTTTTTCCCATTTCTCTATTTTAGTCAATGGTTCTCCTACTAAGTTTTTTAAGAGCTAGAGGGTCCTCAAGCAAGGTTTCCCTTTGAGACTCTCTTATTCCTATTAGTTATGGAAGGCTTTAGCAAACTTATCTCACAAGCCAAACTAGAAAATACTATCCTTGGGGTTAAAGTGGCTACAAAACAATTCATTTCACATCTATTGCTCGTGGATGATGTGTTGTTGTTTGGCAGTAGATTTGTGGATGAATGGAATGCTTTTTTATGACATCATTCTCCTCTTCACTGAGGCCTCGGGTATGGAGATCAACCCACAAAATTCTTGTTTGTGTCATTCTATTTTTTATCCCACCGTTTTGTCTTAGGTTAAACTCTTATTCACATTCAGTTGGTGTCCTATGGAGGAGGGTTTTGGATATTTGGGTTATTTCTTAAATCCCAATAATTATGGAAAAATAGATTGGTATTGGTTGCTTAGGAAGATAGAGAATAGGTTGGAATGTTGGGATGACATATGTATTTCCTTAGATGGAAGGCTCATCTTATTGAAGTTTGTGTTGCAGAATATTCATGTATATTAGTTGTCTCTTCCGCATATTCCTATCTCCATTCTACAGAATTTGTTGAAGAAGATGAATAATTTCATGTGCATAGGAGGTGGAAAAAAAGCTAAGTTTTATATGGTAAGTTGGAGAAAAATATATCTTTCCAAAATTTTAGTGGGATGGTGCATCAAGAACCTTATGTGGTCCAGTTATTCTCTTAGGCTCAAGAGCCTTTGGAGGGGACTATTTTCAGATGGGATATGGAAAGATATTGTACCCACTAAATGCTTGAAGAGGATGCCATTATTATGGTCGTTTAGAAATCCTAAGAATTCCATTTCTCCTATGTCTAAATTTTGGAGTGGGTTCATGAAAGTGTACCTTTGTTCGGGCTCATGTTCGGCTTAGAGAGTAGGGTACAGGGAGTTAATTGGATTGGGTGTGGATCCCTTTGTTGGTGGAGCAAACTTCTAGCTCCTTTATAATACACTTTGTTGTTGGTTATATAATAATGGCTATCACAGCCTTTCTCATATAAGGAATGATGCGGTTGGGGATTTAAATTATTGGATGACCGCAGAGGACTTGGGTCTAGTTGGGTCCCTTGCAGCAAAATGGAGATTTTTTGTGACATGACTTAAACATCTAGGAATTTGGCTTCCTGATAGACTTGATACCATCTTTTGGGAAGGTAATAGCTCTATGGGACAAATCACTGCTAGAAGCTATGGAAGTAGATTTACCATTAAATATTAAGTGCTTCATTTGGATTTGCTTGTTAGGCAACATCGTTACTTGGGACAAGTTGCTTGTTAGGAAGCATCTTTTCAAGGTCCAGGATTTTGTTGCCTTTGCAATAGTAGCTGTGAAGATATGCAACATTTCTTTGTGACATGTCAGTTTACTAGTCTCGTCTGGGTGGAAGTATTGTCAACTTAAAACTTTTTGGGGGTTTGGAAGAAGGGAACTTTTGAATATTGTTTGAGAATGTGGGTTCTACATAATCTCGGACATAAGGAATTGGATCCTTTTGTTTGTTGGGGCATTTGGAGAACAAGGAATTTATGCATATTTGAAGACATACTTGCGTAGGTTCATAATACTAGTATAAAAATTCTTGGTCGGTATAAAGAATACTACAAGCCTCGGGTGAGGAAAACCCCAAAACACGTATTTAACATTATTTACTGGTCTGATGGTGCTATTGGTCATTTTGATGGGGCAATTGCAAATAGAAGGTGTGGTTGTGATATGGTTTTAAAGGTATCTACAGGAATTACCGTTTTTCTTTGGATGGGGGTCGGTATTGGTTCCAATACGCTGGTGGAGATTCTTTCCTGCTAGGGTCTCCTTTAGTTTGTGCTTCTTCAAAATGTACATACTGTACACATTTATGGAGACTCAAAAAACATAGTGGATTGGACTTCAAGCAAAGGGTCTCTTCAAGTGTCAATGTTGGATCCTTGCGGAGAAAGTACTTGAAACCTTATGTCCAAAGTTACATACATTGCTATCACTCATATCTTCAGGGAACATAATCAACTTGCAAATATGCTCTCCAAAAGAGTTTTGGATAATGAAGAAGGCCTGTTTTTTTTTAAATTTGTAGAATATAGGCCAGTGCACAATGGATCTTTTAAGGTTTACTAGTTGTGTGTGTTTTTCCCTTTGGGTCCACTGTGTCAGAGGATTAAACATTACAGTTAGCATGTTGATAGTTGTTTGTTTCACTATTTCCTAGGAATTATGGACTCAATACTACAAATTTTGGGAGTTGTCATTGTTTTTGTTTATGGTATGGGTTTTTCCCATCCCTCGAGGATTTTAGTATGTTCCTAACCAACATATATAGCTAGAACAATATATTGTTTAGATCTTGATTGTCTCTTATGGGACAAATAACTTTGATTCCACTGAATAGCAAGTTATTGTCTTTTTCCTCTTGAAAAAGGCATTTCAACTTCTTAAGTGTTGGTTTGCATCAATATTTTTATATGTTTAAAATATCAATACAATGGGGAGGGTACCACAATTTTCAATTTTTTTAAAAGTGAGTGACCATATTTTAATGATCTTGAAATATTCTTAGTTGTGTCCAAAAATGAACGATTCAAATCTAAAGAATTAACTGGTGTGCATGTTTTTTACAAATTACATTTAATTAAAAAGAATTCAAAAATATTTCCATATCTTAAGTTTCACCTGGTTATGTTAACATAACCATCACCATAACCATATTAGGGAGCATAACCATATCAATCATCGAATGTTGGCCATGTTTCAATGTAATCGTTATCATCCACGTTTCAATGTGATTGTTACCATCCATTTTTCCCCTTAAATTGTTTTTTTCCTTGCCATATCTAACGCTTGATTTTCACCTCTCTCCACTACCTATTAAGCCACCCAGAAAGAGCAAGAAATGAAAAGTATTCTTGAATTGCACCTCCCCAAGCTGAGCTCTATTAGAAAGAAAAAGCATCCATCCAAATTAGACTTGGACATGATGGCAATCATTGTATAATTTGCTTTGTTTTGTAGCATTAATACTCCTCATCACTTTATACTAATTTTCTTTGCTTTATGTTGCTTATACTTAGGGTATAACACCCACTATCAAGGTAACTAAGGGCACCCTGATATCTTTAGACTTATAAAGCGCCGTCATGGAATTAGTGAAATATATTGCCAGAGGAACCCTTATGCCTTCGTTGCTTAATTGATATGAACCAATTGTTGTTGTTGCAGGTATGCGTACCTAATCTCCATATTCTATATTATTCCCTTTTAGTATGTATTATTATTATTTGCTAGTATTTTGAAAAGTCAATTACTAAACTTTATTTTTAAGTATTTGATTTAATTACGCCTTAGGCATTCTCATAATGGAGACGCAGTCTTAAAATATTCCTCGTCTTCCTGGCCATTAACATTCCGACATGTGTCTCTTGGTGATTGACAACTTTTTCCACATCACGCCATGGTTAAAATTCTGGTTTGTTATATCCCGTGATCCAACAAATAGCAAAGAAGGCGGCATTGACTAGCATTGTCGGACAGGTCTTGTGTCTCTTTTTCTGTGTCAAATGTCCACTCAAAGGACATCATTGTCGTGCTGACCAAATGTCTGCCTGTTACAGTTGTTGATGTGCATGATTGATTGATTATCCTTACCTTTTTTTCATGCATGTCACGCGGATCAATTTTTTTTAATGCATTTTAGTTGGGTCCCTAATTATGCAATCTCAATTCTAGAACTTCTGTCCCATAGACCACAGGTCCTGTGTTATACGACCAGTGTTGTGTGTTAATGGATTAATGGCCTCAATGGATTGACTTTAAATTATGGATCCTTCTTCCCAGTTGGTGTTTACCGTGTTTTTTCGACAGGTGTCTTGCGTGTTTTCACTACTCTT
The DNA here is from genome assembly GCA_001517045.1 of Pseudotsuga menziesii. Lineage (NCBI taxonomy): Eukaryota > Viridiplantae > Streptophyta > Pinopsida > Pinales > Pinaceae > Pseudotsuga > Pseudotsuga menziesii. The sequence continues at coordinate 282,165 of LPNX010282706.1, forward strand.
CTATCTATTGTCCTAAATGACCAGTCCTGGAAAAAAAATTACAGGCTTTTGTTTTCCTTCACTACAGTTCATTTCTCTCAATTCGGCATATCCCTTGCCAAGATTTTACGAGTTTTGATTCAACAATTTATTTGGGTTTAGGCTAAGATTTTCTCCAGGGATAGTATGCCTTTAGGCTCTCAGTTTGGGGTCTGTTAGCTCTCCATAAAACTCTTCTAGGTTGCAGCTCGAAGATGCCTGGTAACTTCAAAAAAAATTCAATAGTTTACTCAATGGATCAAGTTACATGACAAATAATACCTCACTCACTCAAGACATGCATAAACTCAATCAAATAGAAAATGCCTCTAACTAACAATGTTCAGAGGGTTTGTAATAAAGGTGAATAAATGAAGAATTCTCACTATGCTGGCAGATTCACACATAAGGAACTTACATATGAATGGCTAATCATAACAAGGAAAGATACTTGCAATTCCAATTATCAGCACAGAGATAGGATGACAGATATCTTGTATTAGGTAAATATAATAAACATGAATTAAACATCCAAGCACAAGTATAGAACAGAAAGAAGATGAAATATGAACAAAAGAGCTCGTATTAATTGACAAGAACATGAGAAGCTTGAACAAAAAAGTGTCTAAGATCCTTCGAATTTGAACGCTCTATAATGATTCTTCAATGAGCTTAAATAAGCTTTACAAATCAGTTTCAAAATTCTCAAAAGACGGATCTTATAACCTATTTTCCTATCTCAAATCCGAATTTGTGAGGTGGCTGGAAAATGCAGAAATTTATGGAAATATGCTGCTCCAATATTAACCTATATCTATCAAATAAAAACATATTTCGGAAACCTAAGAGAGGTTTTTTTATATTGGTTTTTTATGAGAAAAAATATCTCTCATTTATTTGAGATTCATTTTCATTTGCTCGACATCTGTATTTCAAAAACATGTGTCAAACAGGGAAATTCTGAGATCCAAAAATCAGGGCTCAGAGATGGACTTGATTCTCCCAATATGCAACACCTGCAGTAACCCTGAGAGAGATTATTGTTCTCAGACATGTTAGAAACAAAAAATCCAACCGTTTTGAAAAATTATTCTCCAGTCGCTCATAATCATCATTTGAAAATGATGGCTTTTCATAGTAAAAATGCCAATTTCAGTGGCTTGGAGCGCCCTGAAATTTGGGTCTAAAATGGGGCTTAGAGATGGTTTTAGTTATCCAAATATATGACACTTGTAGGAAAACCGAGAGAGGTTATTGTTATCTGGTTTACTATGGGAACAAAACTCTCTCGGTTCTTTGAGATTCGTTTTCATTTTCCCTACATCTGTATTTCAAAAACATATGTCAAACAGAGAAATTTTGAGATTCGAAAATTAGGGCTCGGAGATGGATTTGATTCTCCCATTATGTGACACCTATAGGAAAACTGAGAGAGTTTATTGTTTTTTGACATGTTAGGCACAAAATATTTTGATCGTTTCTCAAAATGATCCTCCAGTCGCCCAGGATCATCATTTGAAAATGATAACTCAGCATAGTAAAAACGCCACATTCCTTAAAACACTGCCTCATCTTGCGGGGGAATTTTGACTACCTTCCCGAGATCTAAATGAATATATGAAAGTACCATTGGAAGTATGAGGATTTATAGTTTTCAATCGACTATTTGAGCGTGTAAAGCGGCCTCTCCGCGGCTGAGAAAATTGAGTTTTCCTAAAACATGCTCACCGTTCCAAGCTTATGTGCTTTCGGTGGCTAAAATAGCCCTGAATTTCGTGCTTTAGCTACCAAAAGCTCTGCTTTTGGTGGCTAATGAACAGTTGAAATGTCTGCCTAAGCCACCGAAACTTGATTTTTTACTTTTATGAAGGAAAAACCAAATCAAATGTTTTTCAAACTTTATTACATACCTAAAGCTCTAAAAAATGAGCCTTAAAAAATTTAGAAATGTATTTTTAAATGACTTCCTATAACCTAAAATAAACAAACTTGACTATTTTATTTTAGGATATAACAGGGTCAATGTGGTCATGGTTTTGTTTCAATGTTGCTTCAGTCGATGAAATACACTTTGCCCATGTCCCTTCACTCACATTAATGCTTCATCAATGCATTGTTGCTCCATTAATGGAAGAAAGTTGGCCATTTGATTCAGACATGGGGCTATATCTTCATTTTTTCTCATCTTATTACGATCTCCAAGAGCTTCTTACAATACTTGATTTACCGGATTTTCTACTACACCGCCTTTTCTTTCCACATATAAACTTCCCTTCAGGTAACCACTATTTCTTACTGTTTGATTTTGTTTTGCTTATATTGATTTTGCTGCGTTTCATTTACACTTAGAGTTTCCATCAAAGAATTTCACACCTTGTTAAATTTGCAGGTATTCCTTAGTTCTTCTTAATTGTTTTGAATATTCATTGAGTCTAGTTATTGGATGGTGAAACATTGTTGCTTTGTTTTAATTGAATGTGACTCTTGCGTCGTTGCAAAAATATTGTGACATGTATTGGTTATGTCATGCTCTGTCAATAAAATGATAGGTATTATTTTTTTGGATAAATGAAAATGTTGCTTATGAGATGGTGAAACACTCTTGTTGTGTTTTAATTGACTCTTACAACTGCTCTATTGCAAAAGGGTTGTGACTTGTATTGGTTATGTAGCTTCATAAAGGTGTAATACTCATGCTATGTCAATAAAATGATAGGTATTAGTTTTATGATGTACTTGTTTTAGGTAAGGAACTTCGCCTGAAGCTGCAAGGTCACTACAAAACTTTCCTGATATATCTTTCGTTATCCTTCTCCAATACTGGTTAGTGAAAAACTCTTGTTTCAATCTTGCATCGTCGACTACTCACTTGACCAGGTTGATATACAGAATGAAACCAAGTTTGGATAATGTAGATGTAGTCTCAAAATATTCCTCGTCTACCTAGCCATTAACATTCCAACATGTGTCTCTTGGTGATTGAATATTTTTTCCACATCATGCCATGGTTAAAATTTCGATTTGTTATATCCCGTGATCCGGCAAATAGCGAAGAAGGAGGAATGGACTAGCGTTGTCTGACACGTATTGTGTCTCTTTTTCCTTGTCAAATGTCCACTCAAGGGAGATCATTGTCGTACTAACCAAATGTCCGCCTGTTACAGCTGTTTTTGTGCATGATTGATTGATTGTCTTTACCTTTTTTTCATGCATGTCTGCTGATCAATTTTGTTTTTTAATGCACTTCAGTTGGGTCCTTGATTCTGCAATCTCGATATTGAAACTTTTGTCCGGTATACCACAGGTGTCATGTGTTAGACGATCATTGTTGTGCGTGAATGGATTGATGGACTCAATGGATTGATTTCTAGTTATGTATCCTTCTTCCCAGTTGGTGTTTACCATTTTTTTTCGACGGGTGGCTTGCATATTTTCACTACTCTTCTATCTATTTTCCTAAACGTCTGATCCTGGAATTTTATTTTTTACAGGATTTTGTTGTCCTTCACTACAATTCATTTCTCTCAATTCGGCATATCCCTTGCCAAGATTTTGTGAGTTTTAGTTTAGCATTTTATTTGGGTTTAGGCTAAGATTTTCTCCAGGGATTTTATGCCTTTAGGCTCTTAGTTTGGGGTCAATTTGGCCGTGGTTTTGTTTCACTGTTGCTTCAGTTGATGAAATACACTTTGCCCATGTCCCTTCATTCACATTAATGCTTCATCAATGCATTGTTGCTCCATTAATGCAAGAAAGTTTGTCATTTGATTCAGACATGGGGCTATATCTTCATTTTTTCTCATCTTATGACGATCTCCAAGATCTTCTTACAATACTTAATTTACCGCATTTGTTGTCGCACCACCTTTATTTTCCACATATAAACAGCCTTCATGTAACCACTATTTCTTATTGTTTGATTTTGTTTGGTTATATTGATTTTATTGCATTTCATTTACACTTAGAGTTTCCATTAGAGAATTTTGCACTTTGTCAAATTTGCAGGTCTTCCTTAGTTCTTCTTAATTGTTTTGAATATTAATTCAGTCTGCTTATTAGATGGTGAAACAACGTTGCTCTGTTTTAATAGAATGTGACTCTTTCTCTGTTGCAAAAATATTGTGACATGTATTGGTTATGT
>LPNX010282726.1:0-33347 GCA_001517045.1 Pseudotsuga menziesii
TCCAAGATTACAATGTGCAACAATACAAGAATCAGAAAATTTACTAGCATCTTGGTCATCTGCCTTCTGGTTATGCTTATCTTTGATGGAATCCCATGAATCCCAACACTGATCTGATGTGTGCCCAGTTTTTCCGCAACGTTTTCATTGCAAATCTGATCTTTTGCTTCTGCCCCCTCTGCCTCTGAAATTTCTTCTTCTTGTGCCTCTCTCTTTGCCGCAATCTCCCTTGGAAGGGTCTTTGGATTGGTCTTTACCGGCAAGGGCAGCACCAATACTAGATGCCAAAGAGTGCATCTTTACAACTGTTAGTGTAATTTACAATAATAAACTTGATATGACAAAGAGAAAAACAATAACCTTGCAGGTCTACAGTCTCTGCCAAGGTGTACAATGCAACTTCAGGTTTTAAAGAGATACAATAATAGTATTGTTGCTTCAATTCGCAGCAATTTCAAGGAGAAGAAATTCAGTACAGGGTCTTCCAAAAGGCAGTAATGCAAATGGTGAAACCAGCAAAAAGGATAACAACTTTCAATATATACTCAGCTCCAAAACTGTAGCATATATTATTGGAATATAAATCCAAACCTCACGCAGCATATATCATTTCAATATACTCAGCTCCACAACTCAGTGATATCAATCATCAGAGGAATTAGGGCACAAATTAGGGTTTTTGTGCACTTCCAATGGTCACAGGCAATACATAAAAATATTATGCAGCATGTAAATTCAATATATACCTCAAATTATAAAGCCGGTCTCACTTGCTTACAACGCTCCTTCAGCAGCATACAACTCGGCCTTCAATAGGTTTTCAGCAGTCTAGGTTTACAAAGCTCAAAACACCAGCAACATATAAAAGTTTCCAAGCAGTATAACGCATATATATCAGTCAGCATATATCAGTTTGTCTTCAATTTTTATATCAATCAATAGAATAAAACCAGAAGATTTAATTATTCTTCCAAGGCAGCCTTCAAGTAGAATGCAGCCTTCAAAATAGTCGCCAGACTCTCTTCAACGCAGCCACCAGTAAACAGTCTCCACGCTCAACGCAGTCACACCAATCCTACCTCATTTATCAATAGGCAGTCTCCCATAGCGCAGTCTTCATAAAAAATCAGTCTAGGGTTTGTGCATTCCCCAAAAAAAACATCATCTCCAATACAAGATGCAGTCCATTCTCAACATATATTAGTGAAAGCAAATCAGTCCACTCAGATATAAACTCAACACAATATTATATAGCTAGCTCAAAAGGCAGCTATCTCAAAAAAAAATATATGAGTCACAATATATATCAATATATATCAGTCTTCAGACTCTCCACGCAGTCTATCAATGCATTCTTCAATCTTACAATTCTTATATATCAGCAAATATATCAGATAGCAATACCACAGGCATTCTTCAACGCAGGCAGCTCTTCGTAGCAGCTCCAGGCAGGATGCAACACAGCATAGAGTCGCCTCTCTCACCCCACCAGGCAAAAATTAGGGTTCAGCTCGGTGGGCTTCTTCAAAACGCAGGCAGCTCCACGGTGCTCAGGCTTTAGGCTTCACGCAGTCTAGTGTCTTCAGAAAGCACTCACAATTTCAGCGGTCACGAGATTATCACACATTCAGTAGTCACACAATCATTTCTTCTCCACGCAGCCTCACGATATCGCAGCCTTTAACATATATTTTCATATCAGTCTGCAACACATTCACCAGTGATCTCATTCACCAGCGATCTAATATACCACGCAGTCTCATTCACCAGCGATCTCATTCACTAGTATGCAATCACGCAGTGTATTATCACCAGTTTACACCACTGCACGCAGGCAGTCTCCCACTGTGGTCTCCAATGTAGTCTTTACAGCTCCACGCACAGCATTCACGGGCCACTTTGAACAATGTTTGCAGAATTTACGATGGGTAAATTTAGGGTTTTCATTCCCAATGGTCAAATACAAACAGCTTCTTCATTTAACAAAGTAGCAAGACCACAGTCTCTTCATTCTTCACAGATTTAGCAAAGTGGTGGCTCACGACCCTCCCAGATTGGACACAGACCCGGAAAGCCAAATACACTGTATGTTGCCCTTCAATGGCGTCTAGAACCTCTCGCAGACAGTGATAAAAAAGTTTCAGGATAAGAGAGTGACGAGATGCAGATAATCACAAAAAAAAAACACAGAGAATTGAGGGAGTAACGGCAGGTGGAGGCCGTAGTTCCAAATGAGAGCGCAGCTTCTATCTCATTCACAAAAAATTAGGGTTAGGTATACCACAATCTTTCTAGCAGAGAATAAACTCAGGCAGATGGAGTAACGCATACAATGCATGCGACTCCACTGGCAGACTGATGGAGCAGTCTGGCAATGGACTGGCAAGCAGAATGACAATGGACAGAAATGCAGCAGGAGTTATGGCAGACAACCCTGCTCTGATACCACTTGTTGGTAATAACTCCCGATTAATTAACTATTCCAATGCAAAAGCCTATACTTATAAAAAGCTCCTGGCGGTTGGGTTTCACCTTCCGCTCAGCCTGTTTGGCTTCCTATCTATTCATATTCCTATTTTTATTTATTTACAATAATCCTGACGGATTATTCTAACAAAAACCATGGGTTGTTTAGAAGGCCTTGCACATGGTTTTAACATGGTTTTAAAACCATGTGGAAGGCCAACATTTGTTTGCCGATAATTCAATTTTTTATTTCTTATTATTTTGTTAGGTAAGAACATTACAACATCTCCCCCATATTGTGTTTTTTTTCCTCACCCACATTTTTTTACAAGATAATTAAATTTTTACTTTCTTGTTTTGTTTTGTTAGGTAGGAAGATTACAACATCTCCCCCATATTAGGTTGTTTTCCTAGCCGACATTTATTTTGGCTTATAATTAAATTTTTTATTTTTTATTAATTTTTAGGTATTATTTTTTACGGACATGTTACAAACATTATTACATTACATCACGTTACAAGATCTCTCCCATAATATTCACTATCACTATTATTTTTTGCCGACATGTTACAAACATTACTAACGTTACATCAGTTACAAGATCTCCCCCATACTTGGCTGAGTATTATTATTTTAATTCAATTAAATTTATAACTAATTTAATTCTTTGAATTCAATTTTTTATAATTAGTTTAAATTATTTTTTTAATTGATATTTATGGAACTAAATTATAAAATATTTATTAGAATTTGATTTTAAATGAGTATTATTACTTTAATTTAATTTTTTATAACTAGTTTAAATTATATTTTTAATTGATATTTATGGAATTAAATTATAAAATATTATTTTATTATAAAATTTATGGTAATTTATTTATTTAAAATTATAGATGATAATGATGATGATTAACGTCCACTGAGACCAACTTTGGTTTATCGGACCTTAAGAAGGATAATACTTGGTTTACTTTAAAATCTTGTTCCTGTGCTCAAAAAGCTTTCCAAAAAGCTTTCCAAGCTTAATATAGTTTTTACAAGTTAGGAGGTTATAAAGGTTTGTATCGTAACAAATACTATGAAACTCGGATTTAATGTGGGTGTTAGCAAGACACTCTAAGAGAAAGTGATTTCATCCTTAACGTTCATAGACTCACATAGATGACAAACCCTTTCCGCCCATGGAGTTTTAGGACTAGACCAATGCTATGTTTCGCTATGGAGTTCATGAGAGTTCGTTCTAATATTGGTTATATTAACTTTCTTCTGTGAGCTAGTTACTACCGAGAGATACTTCTGATCTTCCATGTTACGATTAATGGCATCATTATAGTATCTTAATTTTTTCTTAACCGCTAATTTTTTCTCACACCAAAATTTCTCTTTAAACTTGAAACTAATAATATTTTTGACATTATCAATGTTCTGCAAAATGTCGTTTTGATTAATGCCCTGATGGTTTAACTAAGCCATTTTATCTTTACACCAATACCACTTGAGACGTAGTTGGTTTTGACTTGAGTTTAAAGCAATTTTAGGAAGTCTCTCGTTTCCCATGTTATTTATCTTATGCTTGTACATAAGGTACCTAGTCATAGACATACTCTCAATAGGGGAAAGACCCAATTCCAAGAAGAGAATAGGATGAGGTTTATTGTTTTAAACTTAAAAGTAATAATATTTTTGACATTATCAATCTAACTCATAACATTTATTTTTATTAGAATAAGTTTAAATTTTTATTATTATTGAAGATGTATTTTTTTAATACTAATAATGAATGTAATTGTATTAAAAAATATATAGATAGCTGGCATTGTAATCTACACATAAAGAGAGATGACCATAGCTTAATATCAAAACTACTAAGTTCTTGTTTTAAAATATTTTATAATTAACTAAATAATTTTCAAATCCATGGTCATGAAAAGTATAGTGCCTAACAAAGTGCCTCAAAATTAACAAAACTTTATAGTATTATTCTAAACAAAGAGAAAATGTCCGAATGCTCGCTCATGAATGGCACTTTCTGTCACTTGGAACTCCTTATCAAACTCCAAGGAAAATACAAATCTCTCACTAAGTAATGCTAAAATAACCCAAGGAACTTACTAGAAACGAAGTTGATAACCGAGGATAGCCTAAGGACTGACGGTACAAGTAAACACTTAAAAGGAATTGTACCAACATCCAAATGAAAAAGATAGAGCAACGAGTGGACAATGGACTATCCTACACATTTAATAGCAGCTAGAAGCATTCTTCATGGATGGTACCTAATAAACTTGCTAGAAGAGGAGATAATAACGAAGGCGAGTTGAGGGACTAACAAAAGGAGGTAGAGTGACGGGTGGACTAAATGCCATGGATGTCACGACTGACCGAAGGAGGTACTAACATCGAGATGATAGGAGATAGAGCGATGGGTGGACTAAATTCCATTGACACACATGTCCAATGGCACCCTAGACCTTTTTTTTCAATGAAAAGTACATCTCCTTCTATTTCATTTGAAATCAAGGAATCTACTAACCCCCAGGAATGGACACCGGGTCGATGACCCCCGCTCCACCATCTTACTAGTGTGCTATTCCTTCGGTCCCTTATGGAACCCCGACCTTAATACGTCAAAGGAAACTATATAGATGACCTTGGCTATAGAAAAATATTTGAACGTACGATAAAGATTAATACGTCCCTGTGTCAAAGGAAACTAGATAGACAACCTTGGTTATAGGAAAACATTTGCATGTATATTAGAGATTAATACATCCTTGGAGGAGCTATTATATGTCCCCCAAGGACAAAAAAATTGGATATATCAATAAATGATAAAATTGGGTGTAGGAAAGTTAAAATCAATAATAATTATATTGAGGTGAAACCAGAATGACCCCTCTCTCTAACATTATTTATAGATCACCCTCTGTCCAACATTATTGATCTAGATTAATTCAAATATTAAGTTAGGGAGACATACATAAAAATACACATATGGTTCAATTAATGTTTATTTTCCGATGAATTGTTTTTTCTCTTACATATTTTCTCATTTTTTAATTTCTTATTTTCTCATTTTTTAACTACTTAATTTCTACAAGTATGCTTTAATTATAATTATGTAAACAAGAAATTTATTCCTACTTATTGAATTTCTGTTTGAGATTATGTTGTAATTTTTTTTATTGCTTTTGATTTCTTGAGTTACACAAACAAAAATTTTCTTCATCTTTTTATAATATATTTATATTGAATTTTTTTTAAAATATTGTTTTTTTATTAAATTTCTTATTCTTATTATATTATTAATAATTTTCTACTTTACATTTTAAATATTTTAATTCATAAGAATAATATTTTTTCACATGTCCCTCTTTGCCTAAAACATTAATACTCAGATTCAAATCAAATATTATTGATCCATTTATAGACAATGCTTTATATCATTCTTTGATCTATGTGAACTATGGCTTTCTACTTACTTAAAAAATAAATCCATTCATTATCATCTCTTAATACTAAGATTCAAATCAAATATTAGTGATCCAGTTATCGACCATGCTTTATATCATTCTTTGATCTATATGACATATATTGAAACATATGATTTTCTACAAAATTCATTTATTATCATCTCTTAGTGACAACATCTTTTAATTTTATCCATATTTATGATCTATAAAATTCTCATTATAAGTATTTTGAGTAATTAGTTAGTTTCTATACCTTTAAATATTAATCTCACGGAGTTTAAAGATCCCATTAGATATATAACCACCTTCTTTTGATAGTTGGGTCTCATTAGAAATATAACCTTCTTCATTTTGATAACTGGGTATTCGACCTTAGTCCTCTTTTTCTTGTTTACCTTTTTTTTAAGTAGTTATATATTATTGTAGATTAGCGAGGGATGACCCTCTTGGAAAACATGCTATGCCATGAGCACCATTCAAAAAATAAGATAATCTTGTCAATTAGGATTATAGTAAATAAATTTAAATAAACTTAATTTCAAATGGTTCAGAGGAATTATAAGCTTTAGAAACAAATAACAAAATAACAATATCTTTGATTCCTAGACTATAATTGTAATTGACCGCTCTATATTTACAGTAAATGCAAGTTAACAAAACAAAGATAAAGAAATGAACAGCATATGCCTCATAAGCTATCAAATACGGTGAACCTCGGGGGGTGGGGGAGGTGGGTTGTCGTCTCCTTCATCGATAATGTGGGGTGAGTCTATGGTGCTTCCCTTTGGGGGATGTCTAGTATCCATCTTGATCCCGAGTCTTCTTGCAATGATGTCTAATTTGGAGTCAACGAACTTGATATCCTTCCTCATATGCTTCAAAGGAGTCAGCTCCTCTTTGAACTCTACAATTTGCTTATACCGATGGGCCATAGTAATGCCCAACAACGATTTGAGAGTCCAGTAGACTTGGATTTCCCTATGGTACAGAGCCATCCTAGATCTAGTATCACCGAGGTCTGCAATCCAATCCTCCAGAACCTCAAACTCCCAACCATGTTCTTGGGTAGAGTAGCCTACTTGGATTTTCTTCTCCTCTTCTCCTATCTCTCTCTTAAGAAATAGAGTAGTATGCTTGTATTAAAAGTTGTCTGCTTCCATTTCCTTGAAAAATACCCTAGATAGGTCTGGTTCCTTGGCCAATGCTTTTCCCTTCTCCACTCTTATTTTCTTGATTTTCATTTCTCTTCTTATATTGCTACACTTCCCCTTATCAACCTACGTAAATTCTAAGTTACCAATATCTTTCACATCAAAGAAATAGGTCAAAAATAAAAACACAGAGGCTTGGACCTTTAAATTCCCTTGCCACCCTTACTGATGATAAAACTCAATGTGAGGTACCATAATGGCCACCCCTTGTTAAACTAAGGACCCTTCCCCTCACAAGTGCAATTGTCTTTTCCCTTCTTCGTCACTCGCCCAAAATCAATGGCCTTACACATTTTATCATTCAATATATCCTTCTTTTGTAACGTTTGCATGCACCACATCCATTCAAGGTGAGGTACCAAAATGGCCACCCCCTTCTCAAACGAAAGACCTTCCCCTCGCAAGTGCAATTGTCTTTTCCCTTCTCCGTCACTCGCCCAAAATCCATGGCCCTACACATTTTATCATTCAATATGTCCTTCCTTTGTAACATTTGCATACACCACATCCATTCATGATGCCACCTATTTCAAGGGGCTTCGAGCCCGTCTTCTCATCGCTTCACCAACCTATGGCCACCTTCGCACCCACTATGGGGTTACCATTTTTTATTTTTTTACTAAATGACGATAATTTGAAAAATAAAATATAGACTTCTCTTCTCATTCTTTAAAGCTCCTTCACCTTTCCCTTGATAATCATATTACTTAGTTTTAACTGGTTCACTTTTTAAATGTTATAATTCATTAGTTTTAAATTGGTTCACTTTTGAAAGATTATCTTTTTTTAATGTTAGATGTAGTATTCTTTTTGTGGTATTTTATTTTTATTTTTCATGTATAGCATGTGATTTAAGGTTAAATGCTACTTAAAATTATATGATTCCATTGTAAGTAATCTCAACGATGTCCATAAAGAATATTGGATTTTTTTAATACGATTTCAACTAAAAATATTTTTTGGTTTTGAAGTAAGAATTAAAAATGCTTTTCATTAGCTCAGAGTTCGTTTCCCTCATATATATTAAACATATCAACAACCTAAGGCCTAGATGCATCTAACATAAGTGAAATTCTACCCTATTACATACCACCAGGGGATTATTTTATGTGGCACAATCTCCTTTGAAATTCAAGAATAATAACCAATAATGACTATCCTCACTACCAAATAACCACTTAATTGTGATAAGATTTACTATATTCTTTTTTCTTTTTTTTAAAATTTTCTTTCATATGTTTGTAATGTACCTTTTTGTTATAAAAATGTACTTTTTTAAATATTTTGTATGTTTTAAATATAATTTCAAAGAATCACATTAACCTTCTCTCTTCTTCATCCTATAAACATATTTCAAAGACTTTCCTTAGTAAAATTACCTCCCTTGCTACCAATGCCATCAAACCCTCATCACTAGGCCCTTTCATCTAGACACGCCTTATTACCCATAACCCCCAAACCCCCAAGATCTATGGGAAAACAAAGATTCAAAGATTCACAAAAAAGACAATCCTCTTAGACCTATAGTCAACTCTATTGGAGCCCCCACCTATTCCTTAGCTTATTTTTCTAGTGGGTAAACTCCAACCTTTTATAGGCCAAACCCCTTTTTTTTCAAATACTCCTCTGACTTCGTTCAAAAAACCCATAATCTTATCCTTGATAAAAATGAGATTATGGTTAGCTTCAATGATGTAGTGTCCTTATTCACCAAGATTCGAATTCTAGAGGCCCTCATTCTCATCTCTAAGCTAGTGGACCAAGAAACCCTAATCATCATAATATTTTTACATCTCCTCCACCTTCTTTACCTTTAAAGGACAATTCTATGAGCAAACAGAAGGCACAACGATGGGTTCATCTTTATCCATGGTCGTCGCCAACATATTTATGGAAAATTTTGAATCCTTAGCTTTAAACAAATTCCATCTAAAACTTAAATGTTGGTTTCGCTTTGTTGATGACACCTTTGTTGTTTGGTCCATTAGCCAATCCAGGCCTTGAATTATTTCCTGAACCACCTTACTAGCATTCCCCTCGACATTTAATTCACCGTGGAATCCCGAAAGGACATTTCTCTCCCCTTTTTAAAAGTTCATATTACTTGATAGCATGATGTCATCCTTTCCCTTCAAGTTTATCACAAAAATATTTATAAAAATCGATACTTCCATGTCCATTCCTATCACCATCCAGTCAAAAAATATGCTACCCTTAAGACCCTTATCACTCGATCCATGAGAATCTCTACTCATAACTTCTTTGAAAAAAAAAAGAACACGTCTTACAAAATGCCACATAGAAAATGGTTATTCAACCTCCCAAATCAATAAATCCTTTCTCTAAACCCCCCATTCAAAATAATAATAAAAAACCCATCCCTGCCTCAAACCTGCTTGAGCCCTTATCTCACTTCCTTATATTCATGGTCTTACTAATCACATCTCCAATATTTTATCCAATGCCATAAAACCCTTAAGTTTTTTTAGAAGTGTCAAAGATAAATCTAATCCAATGCTTAATCTATGATTTTACCAAATTCCGTATGCTTGTGGGAAGTCCCACATCAACCAAACTAGTCAATCCCTCAAAAACCATCTTAAAGAGCATATAGCACACACTCTCCATAGTTGTCTTACAAAATCATATATCATTGAACATTCCCACAAATAAAAGAACCTCATTTGTTTTGACCAAACTAAAATCTTCGCTTTAAATTCCCATTATTCGTCGTGTATCATTAAAGAAGCCTTAGAAATCGAAAAACACCTTGATAATTTCAGTTGTGAAGATGGCTATAAATTGAGCCACTCATGAAATTCTATTACAATATGCCTATTCCCTATTCCATTTTAGTTATTTTATCATCATTGTATGATTTTATCTTTTAGTAATATATTATTTTACCTGATTTATTTACATCTCTCTAATGTTAATTTGTTTCCCTTAATTGTCCCCCTTTTTTCTTGTTGAATAATCCTTAGGGATTTCATTGTAAATATTTTTTCAGTTATTAAGTAGTAAATTCCCGTTAATAATCTTGTTATCTAATTGTAGATACCGATTTTGATTTCCTTTATATGCAATACCTTTCATTCAAATAATACAATCATCACTGAGATTCTTCACGGTCTATGTCAATGGTATCAGAGCAAGGCAATGAAACATTGGTGAAAGAGAAGGAGCCTGTGAAAGAGGAGCCCACAAAGGAGCTGTCACCAAGAAAAGAGAGTTGCTTAGTAAATATTATGGAAGAAAGTCTACACATGAATTGTTTCGGTAATTATTAAGAAGAATTATTTGCTTATTTTTTAAGAAAAAAAGGAAGAGAGTCGTCATTTATATTTGTGTGCAAGATTTGGTTTCTTTAAATTAATTATTAAATCTTTGGGGAGTTCTTTTTAGAAAATTAAAGTTTTTAAGCTGCCATTTATATTTGGGTGCAAGGTTTTTTAAATTGAATTATTAAACCTTTGGGGAAATATTTTTAGAAGATAAAAATAGTTTAAAGAACATCGGCGGAGAGGAAAGAATATATCAAACTGTAATTTGTACACAATAAATTTCAATGAATTCTTTAATTTCAATTGTTGGAGTAATTCTGTCTGGTAAAGAAAATTATCATGAATGGTTTTGTAAAGTTAAAAATACCCTTATTTTTAATGGCATGTGGGATGGAATTTGTGAAAATGAGAATTTTGAAGACAAGAAATATGGATATGCAATAGATGAAGTGGATAAAGTGCACTGATACCACCTACTAATACCAAAGAGATAGCATTATGGAAAAGCAAGTGACAATAAGGCTTATGCCTTGATCATCACCTCTCTAAGTGAAGAAGTAAGTAGACATTTAGTTTCTAGAAAAAGTGTTTGGGAAGCATTAAAGAAATTAAATATTTGTATGATTCACATTCTAAGCTTGAAATCATACAATTGTTAATGAATTTATTTAACTTAGAATTAAAAGATAATGATCCAATGAAACTTGCTTATGAAAATAGAGCTTTTTT
Source organism: Pseudotsuga menziesii (assembly GCA_001517045.1). Lineage (NCBI taxonomy): Eukaryota > Viridiplantae > Streptophyta > Pinopsida > Pinales > Pinaceae > Pseudotsuga > Pseudotsuga menziesii. The sequence goes on from LPNX010282726.1 coordinate 11,165, forward strand.
CCATAATATTGACGAAACTAGTGTAAAAGTTGAAATTCAACTTACTCCATTTATTAAGGCTCTCTACCCTTCCTATAATCACTATTTAGAATCACTTCAAGCTAGTGGCCAAATGAAAGCTATGACCTTCGAAAAAATTGTTGAGAAAATTGTAGAGAGAGAGAAAGCATTTGGGAAGAAGGAGTCTAATCCCAATGAAGAAACTTTATGTCTTGCATATAAAGGACACAAATCAAAAGAATAATTTGCAAAGGATGAAAATAGAATGTCATGTCCCCATCCAAATAAGACTACTTGGAAATAATGTTTCACCAACCTACTAGTTCCCTAGGTGGGGATGGAAACATAAATGTTGTAATAAGGGGGCTATATGAACCAAAAGGACTTTAGTTTAACACATTAACATCAAAATGGATCACATAAATAATAAATTATCATAAAATAAGGTGGCATTGGTTCATGAAGACACTTGGAAGCTTGTGGAGTCTTTGGGTGACTATATTCCCCCACACACTTGGCATGAACTTTATCCAAATTATAACCCATGAGGAATGTAACATTATTGAAGGGCGATGTGGTGTCACATTGACTATCATGAACCAATTAATTCAAATTAGGAGGGGAGAGAAAATACCATTGAAGAGGAAGAGAATAAAAATACAATGTGTGCCACTTGGAAGGAGATTCCATGCACTCAATGACAACTAATGATGAAAGATTCTATGACAACTATGAAAAATTTAGACATGATTGCAAACCTTTGAAAAATATGACATGACAGGGATAAAAATAGAAACAAATGGGGAACATTCGGGAGTTATAGGAAACAATTCGAATTTGGGAAAGAATTGGAACATGAAGAAGAAGATACGAGTCATGGGAGTTCATAAACCACTAAGATGAGTTGGAGGAAGCCCATGGAGTGAAATTAGACCTTAGGGGGTTTCATGAAGTTAAAAAATTGATTTCATGAGGAAGGAGAATATATTTTTATCATTTCTTCATTGGACTTTGGCATTTTGGGGAGATTTTGCTTGTCCTTTGCACGATGAGTGCTCACTCTCTCTGCTTGTGAACCAATTTCGAGGGAGTTGGATTCCTTTCCAAGTTGGTTGATGGAGAAGCCATTCAGACCACTCATTGGATATGAATTAAGTCACTTTAGTTTCATTTTGAATTCCATGCAGTTCGAGTACTCATCTATGTATGTATTCTCTCATTCCTTCTTCTCCATTCCCCCATACTCTCATGTGATGGTGCACTTGTTGGAGTGGTGATTGCGCTTTTATGAATCTATTTAGTGCCTAATATTGGGTATATGATTTATGGATATGTACTATTATATCCATATTCTTTGTAATTCTAAATATAATACATCCATGTGTGAAAGGTTTTCTTTCCCATGCTCTTGAATAACTAGTTTTCATGAATTTGGCTTCAAGCTTGAAAGGGTTTTGTATCAAATTTTTATGAGGAATTTTCTATGAGTTTAATGATGTTGGGGACAGTAATTTTTATGCTTTATATGGTCATTATATGTCATGTTACTATCTAAACAATTTATTCTATTGTTCATGTGCCAAACTTAAGCTAGTAATGCAATTTCCCCATAAGCAATTTCCATGAAAGCTACCATACAGATGTTGCACCTCATAATCCATTTGAAAAGATTAATAACCATGAATATTGAAACAAAATTATTTCTGATTTGCATCCCCATACTCTGTTCTTAAATTTCAGATGTCTGTACGACATTTGGAGAGCCAAAAGTATCATCTACCCTTGGGGGTTTTAACATCGATTTCCTAGTGTTTTTGTCCTTCTTTCCCTATGGCAAAAAGAAAGTTTCAGAAGAATTTGAAAAGTATGAGAATTAATAATATGCATTATTATTTTCCAATACCCCTCAATCTCTTCCATACATAATTTGAAGTCATTTAGGTGCATTTGGATCAACTTCTGTTTCACTAGTCCAAGGCTAGATATTGGCTAGAATTGTGCAAACTTGAATATTATGTCAAAATGAGTTTTCTGATTCAAATATTGAATGTATGAGGTCTGTTAGGATGTTTTAAATCCCATATGGTCCTTCCACTAAATTTGGAAAGGTTTAGTGGTGTTTGGAACCAAACCAAGAAAGACTAGTTTAATACTTTTTCCTAGTTTTGAAATTAGACCAAGTATTGAAGGAGGAGGTATGTGAAATATTTGTAAAAATTACTAAGAAAAACCATATTAAGAAGCCACATATATAATTTTTCAATCCTACATAACCTAATATCACTTCCCTTGAGATTCTCCAGTTGTCTCATAACCATAGAGTCAGTGTGAAATCCATTGTCAATGAGGGTGTTGAGAAAGAATGCTTTCAATGTAAAAGTTTTGAGGCCTATTTGAAATATTCTGGATAGTGTTCCTAGTTTATCCAAAAATTTACATTACAGTGGTATCATATCATGGTCCTTACACCTGTGCATTAAGACAATCCATTGAAGAAAAAGTTGCAACCATGTCTTACTATTATGATGATTCCTATGAAGATTATTGTGTGCAATATGAAGAAGAATGTGGATGGTATGAGGAAGAGGTTCCATCATGAAATACATCATATTACTTCACACTTAGGAATGATGGAAAATCATGTGATCAAATATATGAAGAATATCAACTTATGTTCAGTTCAACAAATGGCCAAATGTATAGTGGGAAGAAGCCAAAAGAACCTCTTGAATATTTCCTAGACTATTGTTCACTAAATGATGAATGCTTCAAGGCCATATTTTTTTGATCATACTGTAGTGATGCAATAGGATGCTTTTTCTTGACCCCCTGGAAGAGGTCTTGTGAATAAAATATTGCAAAAATGGTGAATGAAGTTTGCAAGAAGGTGGGGACTAGATGTTTTCCACCAGAAGCTAAGATTGATGAGGAGGGTATGGATGTGAACCCTTATCCTTCCACAATTAGAGAAAGGAGTCATGAACCACCTAGTTCTTCAAGCCATCAAAAATAAAAATATTTCCATTAGAATTTTCAAAATTCACCCCAAGGTTACTCTAAAATAAGTAAGCACAAAATTCTTACTAATGGGGGTTGTGAAAATCAAAGAGAATATACTGATGGATGCTTAAACTCTTAAGGAGTACCTACTAATGGGTGATCACAAATATATGTTGGTGACATAGAGATAATTTTTTAAAATGTTTCTGCAAGCCAAATTTCTCATGAGAATGAAGGTGAAGACCTTGTTGTAGATAATGAAGAACCAAGATCAACTTCCCCATCACCACTTGAGCTTCAAGAGCTTGATCAAATTAAGAATAAAGAAGAAGAGGAGGTTCGACCTTATTAACCATCCTTAATTGAAGGGGATTTTAATATGAGTGAAATTAATATCCATTAGGACCTTATCATACTCCATGACACTCGAGCATTGGTGTCAAATTATTCTTGGAAATTTTCTTCATTGGAGGAGCCATCCATCCTTGAAGACATGGAGAAAATTCAAAAAGAAATGTGTGACATCAAAGGTAATTTCATGTCTATTCTTTTGATAGAAACCATTTGGTTGAGATTAATGAATGGTTACATGAAGCATACTTGAATAATAATGAGGATATTCATAAGCTCAAAATTCAAAATGAACAACTTCTTGAGAGGTTGCAAGATACTTGTTCTTCCTCCAAAGTTTAAAATTGTCATATGGTAGATTGCTTGGAGGATTCTTGATACATCACGAGAAGCATAAAAAATTGCAGGTTCTTTATGTGTTTGAATATTAGCTTGATGAGAGAAAATCACTTGTTGTGGGGGAGGAGGAGCTTAAGCTGCGTCTTGATAATGGTTATGCACTTTTGGAAAAAATGCATGATGTTAAGATTTCATATGCTTAGTTAGATATCATTAGTGTTTAATCCAAATTCATAGCAGTAGCATATGAAGAATCACTGAAAGAAACACAATCACAATATAGACACTGATTTATCCTGGGAAACCCTCAAGAGGAAGAAAACCCAACAAAAATTCCTCTATATAGATGTATAAGATAAAACCCCAAAACAAGTAATTCTCCTCCTTGTTGATATGTCTCTCTCTCTCTCCTATGCGCTATACACAAGTGAGTGTGTGTGTTCAAATGAGGAACACAACTCCTATATTTATACTCTTTATGTCACTTGACTTTTAACCTAACAAGTCGACCCCACTAAACTGATTGGGCCAACTTCACCTAGGAAGACTCAAAAAAATATTATATCATATTCATTAGGGTACTATTGACTCGACTTACAATGGAGGTTATACCTCATGACTCTATGATGACCAAATACAATAGTAGCATCCCGACGAAGGAATGAGACATCTCCCTTGGGGTACATTAGTAAAATAAATTTAGAATATTCTTCGAAGTTACAATATTTCAACACTCCCCCTTAACGAGAAGGGTATTCTACTAACAACAACATCATCGTTGAGAGAGAGAAAGCATCTTCAGAAGCATCAAGTTAATACATCTATATGTCATAGGAATTTTTCAATAATCATCAGCAACTAGATCAGTTACTGTAATATATTTAATATCTTCAGTACTGGAACATCATCTTCTACAACACCAAGTCTTCATATTCTGCGGCACTCGATCACGTGATCCTTTTGTAGCAACACTTCCATCTTTCTATCCCTTGTAGCATCACTTCAATCTTCTTGATCCTTTGTATAAGCACTTCGATCTTCTTGATCCTTTGTGGCATCACTTCAATATTCTTGATCCTTTGTAGTAGTACTTTGATCTTCTTGATCCTTTGTAGTAGAATTTCAACATTATCGATCCTTTGCAGCAGTAATTCGATATTATTGATCCTTTGCAGAAACATTTCGATCTTGTCGATCCTTTGTAGTAGTACTTCGATCTTCTCGATACTTTGTAGCAACACTTCTATCTTCTCGATCCATTACAACAGTACTTTGATCTTCTTAATCCTTTGTCGCAACACTACCTGTAGTGCACATGATCTCTTTGTGGGATAATCAATCCCTATCACTTTAGGACATAGTTCCGAGGATGATGCAATCCTTATCAATGTACTCCCCCTTAACGAGGAGGGTCCATAGAATCAACCGGTTGGATCGTCCACAAATGAACGCAAGACCACATTATCTACAACTTAATGTAGATCTTGTCCGCAAATGAATGCAAGACCTATTGTCCATAAGGACTCATCTTAGACCATCCTCATCCTGTTAGAGCTAGGACCAATCCCAAGTGAGTGTTATTTTATACAACATCTACAAGTGAATGTAGGAACACTCTCCATGCGAGAGTGTCGTCTATAACTAAATGCAGATCTCATTTGCAACTGAATGCAGGACCCGTCGTCTATAAGGACTCATCGTATACCATCCTCAGCTTGTTAATTCTAGGACCACTCCAAGTGAGTGTTATTTTCTACAACATCTACAAATGAATGTAGGCACACTCTCCATGCCAGAGTCTCTTCTGCAACTGAATGCAGATCTCGTCCGCAACTAAATTCAGGACCTGACATCCATAAGGACTCATCGTATACCATCCTCAACTTGTTAAATATAGGACCACTCCAAGTGATTTTTATTTTCTATGGCATCTACAACTGAATGTAGGAACACTCTCGATGTGAGAGTACCATCTACAGGACCATCCTCAACTAGTATGGGCTAGGACCACTCTCATTAAGAGAGTGTTATTGTCCGCAAGACCATCCTCAAAAGAGTATACTATCATCCACAAGCGAATGTTGGACCTCACCAGCATTTATAGGCGCACTTGGCCTCTTTTGTACTGCCATCCCATCATCAATGACAGTCTCATCAGCACTCCCCCTTTCTAGGGAGTTTTGTATCATCAACCTACTCCCCCTTTTCGAGGAGGGCCCGTATCATCATCGTTCCTTCATGAAGGAGGTCTATAACATAATAATCATCTTTCCTCCCTATGAGCCCTAATCCTACCCCTATGGAGCCTTCACATGAGGGAGATGCATAATCCTACCCCTATGGAACCTTCACATGATGAAAAGTTTGCACCTTATGATCATTTGGGTGAGTTGGTTTTTTCTCCTACACCCCACCCTTCCATATTTTGCAGCATTCATCCTAATGAAGTATGGGTGAAAGGTTTATTTTTTTATGGTGCCACATAAGGAGTGTGAAATTCCTATCTCTCCTTTTGATGATGACATGACTAGAGAGTCATATTATTTACATTTTTAGCAGCATCCTTTGTTACATTATGATGATACACATATACATGGATGCACCTATGATGTTCACTTGAATCACTTGAAGACTCATGATTTTCCTCGCTCCTTTTTTAGTCCATTTGAAGTTGGAGTAAATTCATCCAACACTTGGCTAAAAAGATATATGATTGAAGCACATTATTATTGGTTGCAACATCCTTTGTTATTTCTTGATGGTATACATATCCATGGGTGTATTGATGAGAATTCTTTGAGCAACTTGATGTCTTCCTGTTTTCTTTGTTCCTTATTTGGTTTATATTTTGGTGGAGGTTCTTCATTCACTTCTTGGAATAAAGAACACATGGCTGGTTATTTTAATGCATATTAGATTCTTTTGGAGCAAAATTATAGGACATTGGATTCTTACCTATGTCATTAGATAATATTTGATATAATACCTAATGCTTGTGTGTATGGGCCACATGATGATCTACTTACTTGGGTGTACAAGCACTTTCATGATTCTTTGATGAGGTACCTTCTTGATGTACATTTGTATGATGTTGTTATGTACTTTCATGATCTATCTTTTGTACTCATGATGTTTGGAATGGTGCATTATAAGCAATGGGATCCTGGTATTGTTTGGTTTCAATTTTGGGGGAAGCAAGCAGTACAGGAGATTGAGTCACCACTTAAGAAGGTGATTGTAATCAGAGTAGTGCAACATCAAGCATGGTGGTTCCTCCCTGAAAATTTCTTAAGATATTAAAATGCTCAAAATTTGGTAACTCGGTACAACTTTAGAGGATTATACAAGAGCAAAAATGAGGTTGAAAGTTCAAAAAAGGTTTCCAAAATATGGAGGTAAAGACTATTTGTGCAAAATTTGTTTTGATGGAATTAATTAATCTTTTCGTGTTTAGTGGTGATGTCACAAGAGATATCAATATGAAAAATACATATCTATTTACTTTTGGAAACACAAAATTGCAGTACATGAGGGATACTACTCAAATTATAGATAAAGAAAATTAATGAGCAACCACAAGAGAGCATTTGGTGCAAAGGAAGCAGTACCAAGTGAGGATACCACTTGGGATGATGAACAAATTTTGTAGCATAAAAACTTGGCATTGATTAAGGAAAAGAAATATTGGGTGGGGAAGACTATAATACTACTTGCAAATAATGTTTAACCAACCTACTAGTTCCCTAGGTGGGGATGGAAAAATAAATGTTCTCGAAATTGCTTCCGCAAGACTTATTCCGCAATTTGCGGATTGCGGATTGCGGTTTCCTTCCACAATTACGGATTGTGGGTTGTAGGTCTACATTTTGATTTTTCTTGAAATTGCTTCCACAAGACTTCTTCCGCAATTTGTGGATTACGGATTGTGGGTCTTCTTTTCACAAATTCTAAAAAGATACTTATGCAAAACTATGAATTGTCGATTGCTTTGCGGAATCCACCTCATTCGTTGATCAGTTATCAAACACAAAACTTCACTTTGGCGCTCTGAAATGTTATCTTCAATGCACATTTACTTTACAGATCCTTTTCCTACTGTCGTTCTATTTTCTTGATACGATATGAGACATCCAACCTCTTCTAAATAAGTCGACTGCATCTCCATGATTCTGCGTTGGTTGAAAAGAGGATCGATCAAGCTCAATCATACTTCCTTGAACTTGATCCCCTCGCTGGAGTCCCTCATGTGTCTTTCCAGCCTCATCACATATGCCACATCATTATACATGCCATGTCATCACTTCCTTTGTTATTGCTTTGTCTTATATTGAGTTTACCATCCCATCATGTCCTTGGTTATTCCTTTGTCGTTACTAAACTCCTTTAACATCAATGACAACTCCATTCAACATTATCCCCCTTTGGCATTGATGGCAACATCAAAACATTCTCCCCCTTTGACAACAACGACAAAGGATAACCTGTTATGCCTTTCCAGTATTTATTCTTTTAACTTGACTTGATACTAACCATTGTGTTATGATCTGGTTAACATTTTCCTTCTTGCAACAAGTTCTTTGAGTGATATCTTCGATGATAAATTTCTAGACTCCCCCTATCGCAGTGCTTCGTTCTTCTCCATTAATGATTCTCTCTTAGTTACTTCAAGACAATGTGATGGTCATCTTTAGAATCTTAAATTGTGACAGAGTTTATACTCATTGTTTTGTTTTTTATTTATTTCATTCAACCCTTAGTTTTATTCCATAGATTTATCTTTCAATATGCATCATATAACTTGTTCTTCTTTAAAGAGTCTTCAATTCCATGGAATCAATTTATTATCCATATATCCACGTTCCTTCTCAATCTTCAACTATTGAAGTTCTGGCCGAAGTTCCACATCATCTGCAAAACTTGAATCTGAAGCCTTCTCCTCTTGATTCCTAGGACACAATCTTACTACTACTTTTACTCATCCTGAAACTTTTCAATAAACTGCATTTTTATCTTTCAGCTCAACCTTGAGTTCTCTTCTACTATCAACAATTTTGAAGTTAAAACTGCTTTAGAAAATCAGAAAAAAAGATTTCAACTCACAAGAATGATTGTTCATAATTGCCTTATCAGACAGTCCTTAAGATTGTCTAAATGGTATCCTTCAGATCTGTTCTTGTATTAATCTTTACATGTTCTCACCAACCATGAAAAAAATATTATCAAATTAATGTAATCAAATGAATAATTTCAGGTTGGACACGGTTTTCATTTTCAATTTGTCACTTCTATACTTCTTCTTGTCTTGACAACAACCTCAAGACATTCCTTTCTTATTGCCAACTGATATTTTTCAAGTACCGATTGCAATTTTATGATATTAACTCCCCTAAGTATATGATCCCTTCTAATACTAATTTGAGGGTTCTCTTCTAGGTATCGATCCCTTTGATCTTCTTGCTTCACAACTTCCATCTTCTTCCATTGTTTCTAAGCCTCTACCGAAACACTCTTTCTCAGCTTACATTCTCTAGCCATATATCCAAAATTATAACAAGAGTAGAAATGACCAAAAAAGACTTACTGATATCTACTTGTCATTGGTATTCTAGGAATCATATATTTTCTTTGTAAGGGAGGAGCATATTTCTTACTTTCTTCCCTTTTAATTGGGGTCTTGAGTGCAACAACATAGATTATTTTATTTTCATCTTGGTTTGTGAAAGACGAATATCATGGCTTCTTTTCTTTGTCAAATCCTAATCCATATTTATCACTTAATGGTATTTGGACACTTAGGATTTCATCTAAATTCCTTGAGTTGTTCTCAAACTTTGATTTGATAGATTCTTTATCAACCCCTTTTCTAAGTTGAATAATCTATTTTTCAATTTTTTCAGAATCTTGTATTGTCTTCTTGAGTTGCACTACTAGGTCCTCTTCAATCTTCTTGGCCTCTTGAAGCTAATTCTTCAAATCAATAATAATTTTACTTGACCCTTTATCTTTTCATTTATGCTCTTCTTGGAATTTTGACAACTTTTCTTTCAAATATTTGTTCCTTCTTCTACCTTTTTCGAGTTTCTCAAGAGAAGATAAGAGTTCGACCTCTAGTTCCACTTCTCCTTCCTTATGTGATTCATATTCTTGAGTTATTTTCCCCATGAATATGATTTCTTCATCTTCACTTATTTCTTCATCTTCACTGTCTTCCTTGGAATATACTATTTCTTCTTTTTCTTAAATTTCTTCTTGTACATGGTCTTACTCTTTTGATCTTTCTTATGATAGCAAGGTTCTTCATCATCCTCACTATGTTCTTGTTTTTGGTAAGGACACTTTGTGGCAAAGTGACCAATCCTTCCACAGTTAAAACATTTCAAGGGTAGCATTCCTTTGTACTTGCCAGTACATTTCTCAAGTTCCTTGATGAAAAGAGCTTATTCATCATCTAGGTTCTCTGATTGGTTCTTGGATAAGGCTTTAAATGTTGCTTCTTTCTTCGTTGATCCATTTTGTCCTGTTCTCATCTCACAGGCAGTGAAGATCCCATGTAGTTCATCTACTGTCACGAGTTTAAGATCATCTCGTTCTGCTAGAGTGGTCACCTTTGAGTCATACTTCATTTGCAGGGTTTTTAGTACTTTGTCAACTACTTCTCTCTCCTTTATTTCTCCTCCAATGCCTCTAATAACATTGGAAATTTCATCTACTCTTAGAAGACATTCTACAATATTTTCTTCCTCTTTCATTTTTAGGCTTTCAAACTGTCCTTTGTATGTCTGAAGTTTGGATTGTTTGACTTTGGGTTCTCCTTCATAGACACATTTTAATTTTTACCAGGTATGTTTGGTTGTCTTGCATTGCATGACCTTTACAAACATTGAATTTGTTAACCCACTCAAAATTGTATTCAGGCCTTTTGCATTGGCCTCATACTTGTCTAGTTCACCTTTGTCTATAGGTAGGTCGCCTGGTACTTCATATTCTTTTTCAACAGACCTCCAGACTTTGTGTCCAAGAGACATTAGATGGCACTTCATTATCACACTCTAGTATGCATAATTATCTCCTGTGAATAATGGAGTTTTGTTGGTGGCTAACCCTTCTTGCCGATCCATAGTGGTTATTAATATGATCTCCATTCCAGTGATTTAAACTGTAGTGAAGGATCCTACTTTGATACGAATTGTTGGAAATTTGGACAATACTGAGAGTTGGGGGGGTGAATAAGTATTATTAAATTTAACAATCAAAACCACTTTTAATTTATTCATTAACACACACAATCAACAAGACACAAGAAATGAAACTTTTATCGTGGAAGCCCAATTGGGAAAACCACCACCACTTCCTATTACTGCAAAATTATATTTACAAATAGTTTTTGCCTGCTCCTACATATAAGGATGGTACTAAACCCTATTTACCATCAAATAATGGAAGGAATATACAACCCCTTATTTCATCAGCTACTACTGAAAGGATGCTACTACACCTTATTTACTATCTACCACTGGAAGGAGGCTACGATCCCCTTGTAGGCATACAGCCTGCCCTAGTACCGCCCTACCACCCTAGTATGATTTTATCAGACTTCCAAATCTCCCTATATATTTAATAGTGTCACTGGTTATTACTTACTTGGTATTTTCTTGCTACTATGGCATAAAAAGAAGTTCACCTTTGAAACTGTTGTCATCCCTGTTATCTTGTATGGTTGTGAAGTATGTATTCGGGTACACCGGGTACTCCCAAAAGACTGAACACCAAGAGCATCCACTCAGACAAACAGATCACATATCAATACACCAATGCTTGTCATGTGGTTAAAACCCTCGAGAGGGAAACAGTCCACAACCCCATCCAAATAGCTACTTGGAGCAATTTATTATGCAAAAGAAAGAAAGTTACATGAGCTTCTCATAATCGATTAACTAGCCAAGGACCCTCCATGCTCTTTAAATAGAGATCATGGACCAATTGGGTGTTAAGCCACGGATCAATGGTAGGTATGATCTAAGAGAAGTTGAACCATCTGATCACTTTATGTCTAGAACATATCGTGATCGTCAGATTAGAATATTTACAAATGCATACTAATGCACACTAAAGAAACACACTTTACCTAACGGATATATTACACAAGTTGATCTTAACTATCTCATAAGTTTCTAAATATCCTAACATCCCCCCTTAACAACAACTTGGGATATGATTGAAGGATTTACAAAAGTGACACTATTAGGAGAAGGAATGAGGCATTAGAGCCTATCTCCCTGTTGAGGCCTGGAAATTCACAGGAAACAACAGCAAGGGATTCTCCCTAGTCAATGTTCCCAACTAGCCCATGACTGTTTGGTGTAGGGAATCCATCCGGTTAGCGGTCCGGCTACCGTAGGTCAAGTAACAAAACAAAGGTTTTACCAGTTGCGGCCCGGTCCACCGTGTATGTTTTTGTATTTTTGACTTAATGTATGATATGCACGTGCCTAATTGACAACGCAGGGTGATAAAGATGCAAAGATTAGTGACAATGTGATGCACAGGTTCTTACCTCTCGTCTTAGAACTCACAAGCATCTAAATCACATATGCAACAATAAAGTAACGCTAACGATCTATCTATCTACCTATCTATCTATCCCCATGGAGCCAAATTGTAACTTATTTATGAGTAATGTATATTGTGCATGCATTATAAAGAGAAATTACAGATAGCTAATATTCCTTCCCACAACACATGAACGATTAAAGATATTTAGACAATCAGATAGCCAATTGTTTATGAACAGCATGCATTACTCATGGTGGTAATTTCACAGAATAAACCAGAAATCATTCAAACAAGAACATAGTCTCTAAGAGTTAGAACGATCTCACAGTTAATGGACAAAAACTGGAAAAACGAAATAGTTCATCTTTCACCGATCCATAGCATAGCATTTGAAAGTCCCACCAATCTTTCTCCAACAGGCAAACAATAATTCTTTATTGCAAAAAAAAATAGTTCTTCTTACAATATCGCTTTTCATGTCTAACTGGGAAAAAGCCCCCTTTATTCCCTCTAACTTTCCTACATTTATACAAAAACAACAAAACCTTTGGGTTGTCCCACCGGGTGACTTTTGGGCTCCCCCAACCGTTTAATCTCACAATTTTGTCCTTTGTGATTGCTCATGATTTATGCAATACATTACATTTCAGATTTATGAATTAAGAGCATTTTTATAATAAAAAAAGGACCAGCTTGGTAACTGCCGAACTTTTCCAAGCCTGGGCCTCTGCCTCTATTTATTTTTCTCAGTAATTTGTTGGTCTCTTGCTAGATCTAGTAGAGCTTAGACCTGACTTTCTTCTTCTTTTCTCTGCTTCTGCTTCTTTGTTCCTCAACCACTTCCTTCCTTGCTGCCTCCCTTCTACTTTGTATTTTAAACACATCTTACTCGCAGTAATCGTCCTGTCATGAAAATAACAGATTTTAGACCATTTAGGATTTATTAAAGTAACATGAACTATATCAATACATGCATCCTATAAAATGAATTCAAAACAATGTTAATGTAAAGAAAATCCTAATAGCTGGGCCTGGAATCCGCTAAATCCACTTAAAAATAAAAGCCCGATAAACAGGCTCCCTATCTCAAACCAGGCCGCATCTGGACCCATTCAACATCCTCCGAAGAAAACACCAAAAATGACACAGTAACCGCCATAGAAAAATAGAGTGGAAGCACACAAGAAAGGCGGGAAAATACTAAGCATTAGGTGAAAACACGAACTCTCCTCGGCGGGCGAAAAACTATGGATCGGACGATTAGTTCGTAAAGGAGCCGCAATGGCGGGAGATGGACAGATTATGGGCTCCGCGGCAAAAAAATAAAAACATATCGGTGAGCAGAAGAACTAAGGACTACAGAAGAATAGTCCTATTCACAGCCGCAATGACGGAAGACCATCAGACTGCGGGTTCCGCGGTAAAATAAAACATTGGCGGTCGGAGGCTCGGAAGACTAAATCGCATTCGTCGGCACATAAACCAACCAACCGTCGGAGAGATGGCGTACTGTGCAGCCGCAATGGCGGGAGAACAATTTACTATGGCTTCCACAATACTAGAAAACGTTGGTGAAATAAACACTAAACACTGCAGCATCGGACATCGAAAAGACTACGACATCGGATGATTAGTGCATTGCACAGCCGCAATGGTGGAAGATGGGAAGAGTATGGTCTCCACGGAAAAATGAAACATTGACGGTTGGCAACTCTATAAGTCGGATGGTTAGTCCATTCCAGAGCCGCCGTTGTGGAAGACAAAAGAACTACGGCTTCCGCTTAAAGTTATAAACCGTTCCAAGAGTGAAAGGAAAAATATCGCAAAGTCAAAAACCTCGGCATCAAAAAAGAAAGGAGCTAACCGTCGGAAGATTCAGCGTCTAGCTTCTGCAACGTCGGAAAACGTAAGGATTATGGCTTCCACTTTACTGTCAAAAAACCTCCGACAACGAAAATTTATCAAAACAAAGTATTAAGTGTTCAAAAGATTTAGGCTGGGGAGTGATGAAAATAGTTCGTTTAACCCCCGAAACAGTGACAGCAAAGAGAAACAAGCTCTGACTTGAACGTAAACAGACTTTCGATAGCGATGAGGGAAATCATTCAGACAAAAAAAGACATCATTTTCAAAACTCCATTGTTAATGTGTTTGCCGACAGGAAGCAGTTTTCCGAAAAGCATGAAAGCAATTGACATCACTTCAAACCAAACTGTAGCAAAGGGAAGAATAAAACAGAGTTCATGCATCCACACACTCCTAGGCAAGAAAAAATAAAAAAGGAGGGTCCAAAATTTCAAAAAATTTGGGAGAAAAATTGCAGCTGCAACAATTGGCGACTACCTGGTGAACCTAGATCTCTGGACAATATCTTCCTTAAGTATGAGACTGTTTCAACAATAAAACCAACATGTTGAATTCTTCTAGATGTATTGATTTCCCAAATGGAAAATATATGTACTTTTAATCATTGAGGGTAGTCCAATTTAGGAAAATGGAAACCAAGATTTCAAGGTCAAGATAACTCTTTCGAGGCTAGGAATATGAGTTTCATTTTTACCTCTGTCTTCGGGTAGCTTCCAACTTGGACACCACAGGATCGTAACATATGGTAAACAGAAATATTCATTTGTTCCTCATTCCCATGCCATTTTGCACCTTTTTTGTGCTTTTGGACTTTTTTGTCCTTTTTTGAGTCTTCCTGCATGCCTTTCTTTCTGAATTTTTCATTCAGGCTCCTCTATCCATAGTGTCCTTTTGTGTGAGAGATGTATTTAATTTTAAGCTCACAGACGGAGAAGAACTTTTGGCAATTTAGTACTCATATGATTCAGTACTTTGTCTTGATACATATTGCTTTCTTAGGAGTTTCGACTCTTATTAGCCTTTTGGATTTCAATTCTTGGCATGGGATCATTTATATATAATATACTGTTTACCCTGCTTTCTTTCCATGGATCTTTTGCTGTCACCCCCTAGGAAATTTTTAAGTGTGATATGGACGGAGTCTCAAAATAGTATTCCAGACCTTTTAATCTTGAGTTATTTTACAGGGATTAAGCAGGACTTCAATGCGTTCATAGCCATTTAGGAAAACTGCTAAACTAGAAGAAATTCTATCAGATAAAACCATAATACACAGTCTTATAATCAAGGATTTTAGTTAGTCCAGAATTCTAATGCTCTCCATGCAACCAAAAGCTTGCTTCTTTTTATTGAAATCAATCAAAATCTAGACTAAAGCAAACTTAAATAAAGTAAACCAAAAATAAACAATCAAATCGGTTTATTTATGTACAAGATAATCAAGAAACATAAAAATCAAGAAAAATAAAATTTGAGAACTAGACCACTAACTGGTTAGTCCTATGCCCGCCCCTGTAAATCTGACAACTTGTAAGTTAAGGGGCTAGGCTTGACTACAAAATGAGAAAGACCTACCCATTATCAAAAACTACATCTACTGGTCTTGAAAACACTATATTTGAAACTGAAACTACTATTTTACAATCAATCTCATCAGTTCGTAAAAACCGAAGGAGATCGGGCTGGGTGTCAGATATGTTGCTGGCTTCTTCTGATGCAAAGTTTCTCGGTTCAAGTTCAATTAGATAATTTCCCAATACATAATTCACTGATTCATTCTTACCCTCCAACTGAGTGACATTGTGTTTCATGTAGGGTTCCCTTAAAATTTTGATCTGATTTGGGACTCCTTTATGAGGTAGCCACAAATGTGACCAATCTGAAGCAAAATACCCCTTCAACCTCGCTGACCAATCTCGATTCAAAATAAGTCCATAACCATCAGGTATGTCTGCCATCACAATATCAACATATTGACATATCTTTTCATTTGCAGATAATCGAATCAGGACATCTTCCATTTCCCCGACTACTTTCACATTGGTCCTGTCTAATTGCGTAACCTCCCAGGTAGTAGGTTTAGGCTTTCCATTAATATTTTTGCAGACTGCAAGTGGCATAACATTTACTGATGATCCAGAATCTACCAAACAATTGTGCACATTATGGTTTAAAATCTCCAAAGTCAGAAGGAATGGTGGGGTTTTAAACCTAGTCTTACCTCCCACACTTGCTTCAACAGTCTCTTCTACAGGTCGGTTGTTGGTGGGAAGTTCTTCCTCTAGTACTTCAGCTGCTTTGACATTTTCCTTGACATTACCCGCTTTGTCTTCAATAGGCATGTTGACTTGTTTCGAATATTGACTGCTAATAGTAGGTTCAGGAATTTTATCATCTATGTTGTTCTTCTGTGGTTTCTTTACATTCTCTTGCAATTTCTTGATCTTTGGGAGTATTGAATTTTCTTTATTCACCAAGTCTTGGCTTCTTGTTGTCACAGTTGTTTCCAATATATCCTCATGTTTCAGATCACTTTCCTCTTTGGTATCAAACAACGAGACACAATCCCATAAAAACATGGTATCATTTTCTTGTTTTTCGATGGTCTTATTACCCTTTTCCTCTTCATCACTGTCCTCAGTCAATTTAGAGTCCAACAGTTGATTCATTAATAGTATCATTAAATTTATCCATTGAGGACAATTTTTTTCAGAATGAGGCTACTGGTGAAAGGTGCAGAAGTTATCCATACCTACCTCTGTTAATTTCATTGATGCAGGACTATGTGGAGGAGTTTTAGATTGATTGTTGTCTCCTCTCCTTTCATAGTAAGGCTTATATGCTTTCTGAGCCTCCTTCTCTCTTTCCAAATATATCACCCTGTTAGATAGTTTCTGCATCATTCTCAAAATTCCTTCAAGGTCACGTGACTGCTCCTCCTTAGGCTCAAAATAATCTTCTATGCTCTCTTTTTCAGCTTCTACCCTTTCAGCTTCTTCATAAGTTTCCGACAAGGTAGGCTTGGCTTTCATTTTGGAGAACATGGCAAAATCAGGCCCTAAATCCGAAGTATAATATTCAATCAAAACTTTATTAGAAGGCTTATCAGCTACAGAAAAGTTCTTAAGATAAGCAGCGAACCTTTGTGTAAAACTATGCACTTTTTCTTTTCTTTCTTTCTTCAAAGCGCATAAACCTTTCATCAGTGTTGCATGGGTTTTCTGGGCTGCATATTTATTTCTGAATATTCTTTCAAAAGTATCCCAGTCTAGGATTGAGTTTGCAGGCAGATCAAAATACCATGAGGCTGCTACTCCTTTAAGGGTATGTGGAAAAATTCTGCAGACTACATCTTCGTGTTCTCTAGCCCTTAATCCTTCTATGGCCAAGTAAAAGCTTTGCAAGTGATCATCTACTATAATCTTTTCACTTGGGTCAAATTTGGGCAGCATTTTCTCAAAAGGTTGAGGTAAGTCATGCAAAGGAGGTGTTAGGTTTTAAAGGTGATCTGGCTTTCCAAGCAGGTGGTGGGTTGGGCTGATTCACATTTATACCAGCCATGAGAAAAGGTGAACGAACAGGAGTCTGAGTAAGAAACACCGTAAGATGAAAATGGGCTTACTTTCTTTAAAGGGTAGAACCAAAACCTGTAAGTACCTGGGTTAAGCCAACAGGTTCCAAATATCTACTGGTGGGGTAATCTTGGGAAAATATGTTTCCACGGCCAGCCATGCACTGGTGGCCCTCCTTCTAGCGCCAGAAACTGTTGAGGCCTGGAAATTCGTAGGCAACAACAGCAAGGGATTCTCCCCAGTCAACGTTCCCAACTAGCCCGTGACTGTTTGGTGTAGGGAATCCGTCCGGTTTGTGGTCAGGATACCGTAGGTCAAGTAACAAAACAAAGGTTTTATCGGTTGCGGCCCGGTCCACCGTGTATGTTTTTGTATTTTTGACTTAATGTATGATATGCACGTGCCTAATTGACAACGCAGGGTGATAAAGACGCAAAGAGTAGTCACAATGTGATGCGTAGGTTCTTACCTCTCGTCTTAGAACTCACAAGCATCTAAATCACATATGCAACAATAAAGTAACGCTAACTATCTATCTATCTACCTATCTATCTATCCCTGGGGAGCCAAATTGTAACTTATTTATGAGTAATGTATATTGTGCATGCATTATAAAGAGAAATTACAGATAGCTGATATTCCTTCCCATAACACATGAACGATTAAATATATTTAGACAATCAGATAGCCAATTGTTTATGAACAGCATGCATTACTCATGGTGGTAATTTCACAGAATAAACCAGAAATCATTCAAACAAGAACATAGTCTCTAAGAGTTAGAACGATCTCACAGTTAATGGACAAAAACTGGAAAAATGAAATAGTTCATCTTTCACCGATCCATAGCATAGCATTTGAAAGTCCCACCAATATTTCTCCAACAGGCAAACAATAATTCTTTATTGCAAAAAAAATAGTTCTTCTTACAATATCGCTTTTCATGTCTAACTGGGAAAAATCCCCCTTTATTCCCTCTAACTTTCCTACATTTATACAAAAACAACAAAACCTTTGGGTTGTCCCACCGGGTGACCTTTGGGCTCCCCCAACTGTTTAATCTCACAATTTTGTCCTTTGTGAGTGCTCATGATTTATGCAATACGTTACATTTCAGATTTATGAATTAAGAGCACTTTTATAATAAAAAAAGGACCAGCTTGGTAACTGCTGAACTTTTCCAAGCCTGGGCCTCTGCCTCTATTTATTTTGCTTAGTAATTCATTGGTCTCTTGCTAGATCCAGTAGAGCTTAGACCTGACTTTCTTCTTCTTTTCTCTACTTCTACTTCTTCATTCCTCAACCACTTCCTTCCTTGCTGCCTCCCTTCTACTTTGTATTTTAAACACATCTTACTCGCAGTAATCGTCCTATCATGAAAATAACAGATTTTAGACCATTTAGGATTTATTAAAGTAACATGAACTATATCAATACATGCATCCTGTAAAATGAATTTAAAACAATGTTAATGCATGATAATGCAAAGAAAATGCTGATAGCTGGGCCTGGAATCCGCTAAATCCACTTAAAAATAAAATCTCGATAAACAGGCTCCCTATCTCAAACCAGGCCGCATCTGGACCCATTCAACATCCTCCGAAGAAAACACCAAAAATGACACAGTAACCGCCATAGAAAAATAGAGTGGAAGCACACAAGAAAGGCGGGAAAATACTAAGCATCAGGTGAAAACACGAACTCTCCTCGGCGGGCGGAAAACTATGGATCGAACGATTAGTTCGTAAAGGAGCCACAACGATGGGAGATGGACAGATTATGGGCTCCGTGGAAAGAAAAAAAAATATCGGCGAGCGAAAGAACTAAGGACTGCGGAAGAATAGTCCTATTCATAGCCGCAACGGCGGAAGACCATCAGACTGCGGGTTCCGCGGTAAAATAAAACATCGACGGTCAGAGGCTCGGAAGACTAAACCGCATTCATCAGCACATAAACCAACCAACCGTTGGAGAGATGGTGCACTGTGCAGCCACAACGGTGGGAGAAAAATTTACTATGGCTTCCACAATACTAGAAAACGTTGGCGAAATAAACACTAAACACTGCAGCATCGGACATCGAAAAGACTATGACATCGGATGATTAGTGCATTGCGCAGCTGCAACGGCGAAAGATGGGAAGACTACGGGATCCGCGGCAAAATGAAACATCGACGGTCAGCAACTCTATAAGTCGGATGGTTAGTCCATTCCAGAGCTGCTGTTGCAGAAGACAAAAGAACTACGACTTCCGCTTAAAGTTATAAACCGTTCCGAGAGTGAAAGGAAAAATATCGCAAAGTCAAAAACCTCGGCATCAAAAAAGAAAGGAGCTAACCGTCAGAACATTCAGCGTCTAGATTCTGTAACGTCGAAAAATGTAAGGATTATGGCTTCTGCTTTACTGTCAAAAAACCTCCGACAGCAAAAATTTATCAAAAAACAAAGTATTAAGTGTTCAAAAGATTTAGGCTGGGGAGTGATGAAAATAGTTCGTTTAACCCCCGAAACAGTGACAGCAAAGAGAAACAAGCTCTGAATTGAAAGTAAACATACTTTCGATAGTGATGAGGGAAATCATTCACACCAAAAAAGACATCATTTTCAAAACTCCACTGTTAATGCGTTTGCCGACAGGAAGCGGTTTTCCGAAAAGCATGAAAGCAATTGACATCACTTCAAACCAAATTGTAGCAGAGGGAAGAATTAAACAGAGTTCATGAATCCACACACTCCTAGGCAAGAAAAAATAAAAAGTGAGGGTCCAAAATTTCAAAAAAATTTGGAGAGAATTTGCAACTGCAACACTCCTCTTAAGGACACATTCTTGAACTCCTAACATAGATCGAAGTTTAGAAAACTTCGCTTCTGTAAGAGACTTGGTGAATATGTCTGCAACTTGATCATCTGTAGGGTAGTAGAGCATTTCAAGAAAACAATCATGAACAATATTTCTGATCAAGTGCATGTGTAGCTCAATGGGTTTGCTGCGTTGATGTAGAAATGTATCTTTGGCAAGCTTGATGGCACTTTGATTGTCGCACCAAAGTGGAGTAGGCTACTGCTGCTCGAATCCAAACTCTGAAAGGATATATCGAAGCCATAAAGATTCCTGGCTGGCATTAACTGCGACTTGATATTATGCTTCTGCTGAAGAAAGAGCAAGAGCTTGTTGTTTCTTGCAAGCCCAAGTGACAAGTCCAGATCCCAGACTGAAAACATAACCTGCAGTATAATTTTGATCATCAGAATCCCCGACCCAATCTGAATTAGTGAAAACAACCAACAAAGGTTTCCCCCCTGTACTATAATGAATCCTAAGCTGAATTGTACCTCGAATATATCGAAGCATTCTTTTTGCATCTTTCCTATGAATTTCATGAGGTGTTTGCATATAACGGGCAACACAACCAACGACAAAGGAAATGTCAGGATGGGAATGAGTCAAGTATAAGAGACTACCAACAAGCTGACGATACAAGGTGGCATCTACTTCAGGGGAAGTACAATTGGCAGAAAGTTTGACTCTAGAATAGAAGGGAGAAGGGGATGGTTTACAATCTTCCATGTGGAAGCGACGAAGAAGGTCACAAGCATACTTAGACTGGGAAAGAAAGATTCATTCTTTGGTTTGCAAGACTTGGAGACCAAGAAAATAATGCAAATGTCCTAAGTATGAAATTTCAAATTTTTTCTTAAGACTGGATTTCACATGGGTTAAAAGTTTAGGGTCACTACCAGTAAAGATAAGATCATCAACATAAAGAACAAGTATGATGAGATGGTTTCCTACTTTCTTGGTATAGACATTGGGGTCAGAATGGCATCTAGAAAAACCAGTGTCAAGGAGAAAGCTATCCATTTTGGCATACCAAGATCTAGGAGCTTGCTTAAGGCCATATAAGGATTTCTTAAGGCGACAGACAAGGCTAGAGTTATTATGAACATATCCAGGAGGTTGTTCCATGTAAATTTCCTCCTGTAAATCACCATGTAAGAAGGCAGACTTGATGTCCATTTGATGGATTTCCTAGTTATGTAAGGATGCAAGGGAAAGAACTGTTAGAATAATCAAACCCATAGTATTACCCACTTAGACATTAATTCATTTATTTTTGTCTTATTTGCCTAGTCCATGAGTCCCACCATGTGCAAGTTGCTAATTGCCTATCCATAGAGGTCAAACTTGCCATATTTGACTCATGTAGCACTTGGGAAAGCCTTAGGAATCAAATCTACTTTATTCGTGGCCTCCTAGGCGCCCTTCTGCTTTTTCTGCTTTATTGACTACTTTTTCAGTGTTTTAAGGCACATAGGAAAGCAAGACTAGGTGAGGTGAACTTGTTTTTTGACCCTTTCATCCTCCACTCTTTCCTCCATGCAAAAGCATGTATTAGCTGCCATTTCACCACTCATTAGCTTTCCCATGCGCCCTTTCCAATTCGTGAGCCTCATGACAGATTTGGGATCATCTTTTTACACCTATGGGGGATTTGCCTATT
>LPNX010282726.1:36632-98366 GCA_001517045.1 Pseudotsuga menziesii
CTTTGACTCATGTAGCACTTGGGAAAGCCTTAGGAATCAAATCTACTTTATTCCTGGCCTCCTAGGAACCCTTCTGCTTTTTTTGCTTTATTGGCTGCTTTTTCAGTGTTTTAAGGCACATAGGAAAGCAAGACTAGGTGAGGTGAACTTGTTTTTTGCCCATTTCATCCTCCACTCTTTCCTCCATGCAAAAGCATGTATGAGCTGCCATTTCACCACTCATTATCTTTCCCATGCGCCCTTGCCAATTCGTGAGCCTCGTGATAGATTTGGGATCAGCTTTTTACACCTATGGGGGATTTGCCTATTTTGGGTAAGCCTGCTTTATGCTAGTTTTGGATGCCTCCTTATGCATTCGACCTATTGATGTATTCTATATATTTAGCAACCTATGTTATTACAGGGTTGGCTATTGTACACTGAGTTAATATAATTTTATGTTACAGCTCCATATTCAGTCTCCATTGTTGACAATTTTGCATGATCAATTGTAATTTGTTGTGAGTGAAATTAATCTATTGCTGGTCAGAATTTCTACAAGAACAAGGCGGATGGAGTTCATTTTTGTGACAAGGGAAAAGGCTTCATTGTATTCAATCCTTTCTACTTAGGAAAAAAATTTGGCAGCTAACCTTGCCTTAAGTCTTTCAACACTTCCATCTGATGCTTACTTAGTTCTGTAGATCCATTTACATTTGACAAGTTTTCTTCCTTTTGGAAGAGGAACAAGATCCCAAGTATCATTCACCATTAAGGAACGATATTCTTCATCCATAGTTGTATCCCAATCTTGATTTCCTGAAGCTTCTGCAAAAGTTTCTGGATCATGATTCTTAGAAACTTGAGCCAAAAGAGAAGAGGCTCGCTGAAACCGAGAATGTGTTTGATGTTGATTTCTAGGATCACCGGCAAGATCACCAGCTGCTTCACATGTTGAATGAACCCATCGAGGAAGCATTGGTGCTGGTGCAACTGGAGGAACATGAGTAGGTGGAGGTGAATTTTCATCCTCACTATCATCATCAGAAACTGGAGTTGGAAACGTGTCAAGGAATTTGGAAGAAGTAGAAGGCACATTCACCGAATCAAGCTCGCAGGACAAAGATGGCACACTTACCAAGTTAGGCTCATAGGCCAAGAGATTTTCATCAAATTTAACATCTCTTCTAATGATTATATCATGAGAATGGGGCTGAAGAAGTCTATAACCTTTTATTTCTTCAGAATATCCAACAAATATGCACTTTTCACTTTTAGGCTGCAATACTTTTCGTTTTTCATTCAGAATGTGAGCCCATGCTTCACAACCAAACACACGGAAGTGACTTACATCTAGTTTAACTTTAATCCATTCGTCTTCCAGTGTTATACCTTGTAAAACTTTAGTGGGTGTGTGATTAACTATGTAATTTGCACAATTTATGGCCTCAACCCAATATTGAAGACTTAGTCCCTTAGATTGGATCATACAATTAGCCATTTATTTTATATTGCGGTTCTTCCGTTCAGCTACACCGTTTTGTTGTGGTGTATATGGAACTGTGTGTTGTTGTTGGATTCCTTGTTCAGTGCAGAAAGTAGTGAAATTTTTGTTAACATATTCTACTCCATTGTCATATCTTAACTTAATAATTTGATGACTAGATTATTTTTCAACAAGGGTCTTGTAGGCCAAGAACATGTTAAATACTTCGCTCTTAAGTTTTAGGAAGTAAACCCAAGTGTGTCTGGAGTAGTCATCAATGAAAGTTAAGAAATATTTGAAACCAGAAAAGGAAGTAGAGGAAGGAGGACCACACAAGTCACTATGCACAAGCTCCAAGGGAACCGAGGCGTGCCAAGAGGCACGTTTGTCAAAACTATCTTGATAATGTTTTTCGAGTACACAACCAGAACAAACACCATCCTTGTAAGATACCATCGGAAGACCATTCACCATATTGTATTTACATAGTTGTTGCAATGAGCGATAATTTAATTGAACAAATCGCTCATGCCAAAGTTTGCTCAAGTTATCACTATGAGCAACAAAAACTGAAGGAAAAGGTGATGACCCAAAGTTGTTAAATTTGTACAACCTGGTAATATCATCAACAGTTCCAGTAGCAAGGACATTTTGAGGATTTTTAAAATCCTTGATTACAACTTTGTGAGGTGTAAACGTCACAGTTTTACCTTCACCCAAATGAGTAATTTGATAGACTGATAACAAATTGCAGGAAATTTTTGGAACACATAGTACATCACTGGAATGACCATTTTCTACTGGAACTGTTCCAGATCCTAAACACTTAGAGATCTATCATCACCAACAAATATTTGTTTTGTGTTACATTCATGCATAGTAGAAAAGATGGCTTGATCCTTAGCCATATGATAAGATGCTCCAGAATCAATGAGCCATTCATTTGAAGTAGAAGAAGAAGATGCAATATAAGAGTAACCAAAAGCACAAAGTGCATGTCCATGAGAGGTAGATTATGAAGACGAATCTAGGATGATGTGGTGCTTCTTCATTACTGCTTCCAAGGCTGCCATCTTCTTGAAACACTTAGATTTATCATGATTATCTTTCCCACAAAAATTCCAATGACGCTCATTCTTCTTTCCTTTTATCTTTGATCCTTTGTCATTTTTTAAAGAAGGAGCTGAATGAGAGGGTTTGGGACCCTTGTTTGGCTTATTATTGCAAAAATTTTGTTTCTTGGGAGGCTTGGACTTTTCTTTCTATTGGGACAATAAGGCTTTCCCAGATGTATCTGTATTGTTAATTATTCCAAGATGAATGAGCTTATATTGCTCTCTAATTAAGGAATCACAAAAGGATTCAAGACTAGGTTCTTGATAGCTAGCTTCAGTCAAAGATTCTTTCATGGATTAAAATGTAGATACAAAAACAGAATATGCAGGTCCAAGTTTGGAAAGAATATGATAAATACATTGTTTGTCTTCTTTCTTAATCTTGAATTCTTCACATAAGAGTCTAAGAGTTTTATACTTAGATAAATAGTCTTGAATGCATGAAAAAACACTTGGATTCAAAGAAATCAACTCATTCTCAAGTTGATGACCTCGAATTTCATTGTGTTCACCAAACACAGATTCCAACTTTTCTCAAGATTTATCAGGTTCATCAATTCCAAATATGTGGAATCGCAAATTAGTAGAGATTGACATCCCAATCAATCCACGTTCTTCATCACATCTATTTGCCCATTTTATTTTCTTATCATCATTAGTGGGTTTTGTTTCTTTCCCTAAGGTAAGTCTGAAAAGTCCCCTACTTCTTAGAACATCCTCCATACGAGATTTCCATGAGAAATAGTTAGAACTAGTAAGTATAATATCACAAGGGGCAGCCATACTTGAAAATAATACCTGAAAGAACAGAAACTAACTACCTGGATGCAAAGAGCTCAAAAAATCAAGCTGTTTTAAAAAAAACGGCACTAAAAACTGATTCTGAATGATGAAGTTATGCTTGAAAAATGTTGAAGGTGTCCCCAATAGTGACGTGGCAGATATTAACTTGACCAACTAAAAAAAAAAACCCCTCTTCCCAAGATCAACCTTTGACAATCACTTTACAATAAAGTTTCTTTTAAGTGAATCACTTTTGTAGAATAAGTAATGTTCACTTTTACAATAATGTTACTTTAAATAGTGCGGCAATAAATTAAAACACTTAAGGGACTCACTTTTTATTTTATTTTATTTAAGTGAGATGCACTTTTACAATAAAGTAACTTGAAAATAGAAATTGAATGCACTAAAAAGTAGCTTAATAAGATTTGAACTCAAGACTTATTAAGGAATAAAGCAACTTTGGACCAAGTGAGATAAGTTTAAAAGGTATGTAAAAGAATGGAAAGAGGAAGTGGATTTTTTTTTTACTCTTTTCTCTTGTTCTCCGTGCTTGTATTTTTTTCCTGCAAATCACAAAAAAAATGAAATACAAAAACAAAAAATCTTTTCCACACTATGGGGTTAGATCTTGGTTAGCTTACCCGAAAAGTCTACGTTTTCAAGTTTTCTCGCCATTTCTGATTCGCCATGATTGCACAAGGTGCACGGCAAAGAGCATACATAGCTAAGAAGACAAGAAAAAAAATTCCCTTTCTATTTCTAATTCGCCACGATCATGCAAGGTGCACGGCAAAGAGCATATGCAGCCAGGGAAGGCAACCGTACGAGACTAAAACAATAAATATTTAAGAATAAAACTGATAAAATATGAGAGATTTAAAAAAAATAAAACAAATCCGTCACTATAACATTATAACATCAGATTTGCCGAAATGAGTGTTTCTGAATCAAACGGAAATAGTTTTCGATGAAATGAAAACTATTTCTCAATGGAAACGGTGCTCCGGACGCAATGGAATAGTTCCCATAGGACACAAATGTGCAAAAACTCCAAAACCAGAAACCCTTTCAAAGTTTCGGCAACACCGGTTCTAAATCTTAATCACAAATGAAAGGGGCTCTTCATAAACGCTTCGATACCATGTTTGGGTACACAGGGTACTCCCAAAAGACCGAACACCAAGAGCAACCACTCACACAAACAAATCACAGATCAATACGCCAATGTTTGTCACGTGGTTAAAACCCTCGAGAGGGAAACAGTCCACGGCCCCAGCCAAATAGCTACTTAGAGCAATTTATTATGTTGAAATAAATAAAGTTACATGAGCTTCTCATAATCGATCAACTAGCCAAGGACCCTCCATGATCTTTAAATAGAGATTATGGACCAATCAAATGTTAAGCCACATATCAATGGTAGGTATGATCTAAGAGAAGTTGAACCGTCGAATAAATTTATGTCTAGAACATATCGTGACCATCGAATTAGAATATTTACAAATGCATACTAATGCATACTAAAGAAACACACTTTACCTAATGGATATATTACACAAGTTGATCTTAACTAACTCCTAAGTGTCTAAATATCCTAACAGTATAGGGGTGCAACATTTATAGAGAATCTTGGAGGAAGATTGGGAAAATACATAAGCGGTTTATAACTTATAACCTCAAAATTAAAA
This sequence comes from Pseudotsuga menziesii, assembly GCA_001517045.1. Lineage (NCBI taxonomy): Eukaryota > Viridiplantae > Streptophyta > Pinopsida > Pinales > Pinaceae > Pseudotsuga > Pseudotsuga menziesii. Next base: position 41,687 of record LPNX010282726.1, read on the forward strand.
GCAAATACACTTTATCATATTCTCCTCATTAAGTGGGTTTTTCCCCATCGAGAGCATGGCTATGACTAGGTACCAGATGTACAAGCATAATATAAATAACATGGGAAACGAGAGACTTCCTAAAACTTATTTAAACTTAAGTAAAATCCAACTACGCCTCAAGAAATGCTAGTGTAAAGATACCATGGCTTGGTTAAACCATTGGGGTATTGATGAAAATGACATTTTGCAGAACATTGATAATGTCAAAATTATTATTACTTCTAAGTTTAAAGAGAAATTGTGGTGTGAGGAAAACTTAGTGATTAAGAGAAAATTAAGATACTATCATGAGGTCATTAATCCTAATTTGGAAGATCAAAAGTATCTCTCGGTAGTAACTAGCTCATGAAAGAAAATTAATATAGCCAAGATTAGAATGAACTCTCATAAACTCCATAGCGAAATAGGGTGTTGGTCTATTCCTAAGAATCCATGGATAGAAAGGCTTTGCCATCTGTGTGAGTCTATGAGCATTGAGGATGAAAATCACTTTCTCTTAGAGTGCCCTGCTTACACCTACATTATATCTAAGTTTCATAGTATTTGCTACAATACAAACCTTTATAACCTCCTAACTTGCCAAAACTATAATTATCTTGGAAATCTTCTTGGCAAGCTTTTTGAGCACATGAACAAGATTTTAAAGTAAACCAAGTATTATCCTTATTAAGGTCTAATAGACCAAATTTGGTCTAAGTGGACGTTAATCATCATCATCATCATCATCATTCAACAAATAATAATAATAATAATAATAATAATTGTTTAAATCATATATATTTCCATTTTATGTAAAAAATTAAAAATGGTTGCCCTAAAGTCTGCACCATATTGTTATGGAAAAAATATAAGGTATCTTTGTTATTATTATAGTTTGTTTTTAGGTGTTGGTCGATTCGATCATATAGGCTAAGTGACTGAGATCATATATGAAAAAAATGTCCATTGATTCACAAGCATGCTTTTCGTGAAACTAAACATAGAGCCAACATTAATAAAAATGAATTAAGAAAAAGATGAACATATAAGTAATCAAGATGATTGACCCACACATTCATGAAGGAAAATCCATGATCAAAACAATGTTATGACCTTAAGACACAATTGTTGAATACAAGCACAGGTTGTAGGAAAATCACAGTAAATATTATTGTTATTAGATATGTAAATTGTGAAACTATTAATGTAATACATAAGAAGAAGTAAATATATAAAAAAGGAGCACAATCTAATTCACTGAACAATAGATTTATGAGCATGAGAAAAAAATTTGCTAGCCTGAAAATATAGAGTACATTTGAATCCTCTATGATCTCTCAGTCGAATCCCCTTCTCTTCCCAAAAGGGGGAGAAAACTCCTCTTCATTCATAATCTTTACATAAATAAATCTTACAATGTTTAATTGAGAGAACCCAATTCAAATTGAGATCCTAGACAAAGGGATATGATCCTAATATGTAGCATAAAATAAGGGTATGATCTCCAAGTCAAACTAATGATGTGGTAGGTTGACTCGGTGTTTTTCTAGAAGCAAAAATTCATGAAATCATGCAAAAATACACCTTAGAGATCCACTTGTAGCTCCTAAACTACTCATTATTTTGGGAAACTGTCCTCGACAGACCTAATTTGTCCCGTTCTTGAAAAAATCCATATTTTTGTTTTAGGGAATTCATCTTCATTTGTTCAAAAAACACGCCCAAATTTGATCACTAAAACAATAATCTACATGAAATTCAGTGGCGTTTTTGTAGATTTGTGTGTGACTTGCACTGCGCAATTTCTGAAACTTTCCTTAATAATCATTTTCTTGCACCTCGACTTGCATCGATTCTCTAGTGGCTTCTTGGAATTCCGAACATGGCAAACTGATACATAATTCTTTCATACTTTGATCATAGCAATAATATTTGTGCTACAAAATTTCAATCTCAATAAATCAGTGATCTAAACAACATCTCTAGATTCTGTAACCCTACAGAGGATGAAAGCTATAGAAAATGTTCTCTAAAATGACTATGTACTCCTTCAAAACCATATTTACTAACAACTAATTGAAACAAAGAAATTTCAAAAAAAAACATTAATAGCATAACATGAATAGATCAAACAAACTTTAGGAAAAATATACAAGCCATAGAGTTTGGAAAAGGACAAGAAAAGACAGTTTTGGATTAGTGAAAATTAAAATAAAATTTGAATGACAGGTTTTTGTGCTAACATTAGCTTTGTCTGGGGATGGTATCCTCCTTGTGAGGTACCAATAACTTGCTTACCTCTGTGCCTTCATCCATTTTAGTTCTTGAAACCTGTAATCTACTCATCATTCTCTAAAACCATTGATTCCTAAAAGAACCTGCTCTGAATTAAAACACACACTTTGAATAAAAAACTACCTTGAAACTGAAAATAGGCTACAAGAGTTCCCTTTCTCCATTGCATCATGGAGTCATTATTATGCTACTTACTTCTCAGTAAATCAAGTTAAAAAAATACAATCGTTGAAATAAGCTGCAAACTAAAAATAATATTAAAACCAAATACTTCTAGTTTGAAAACTGAACTGAACAAGTTCCCAAACATATGAGCTTATTTATGTACAATTCCTATTTTAGCAAATTGACTAATTTTCTAAACTGTAAGCAAATTTCCAATTCAACCATGCAATCAATTTTGTGATTAAATAGACCCTCTTTTTGCAGCTGATTAATAACTAAAAGGAACATAACAGCTACAACAAAAATTTCTTTAGGAAAACATGCCCATAGATGTATACTAATGGTATGCAAAATATGACCTTTGGAAACTGCGAAAAATGAGACTCCATCAATACTGCTATTGAATCTTGAAACCAATGATAAACCTCTAGCTAATTTAAAAGACAAGAATGTTGTTGTATGAAATATGATGCATTGATAAACCTATCCTCCTCTTGTTATTTTTGAAACAACTCATGAAGACCTTAGTCAAGGGAAGCCAAATATTGTTGACTCTTCTGACATTCGTCTTGGGAAAAAAACTTTGTAAACATTTAAGTCAACATGATTATCATAGCTATCAAAAGGAATTAAATTGCTTTTTGTAACTCTCGCAGGTGCTCAAACTTCACAAATCTGATTTTCATTATCTGCTTGAAAAGACTTAGACTCAAATGGATATCTAAAAGAACTTTCTTCAAAATGTTGACACCCTTCCTGCAATGAAAATCCTTGACAAAAAATTGAAATCCTAATATCTTTCATGTCATTATAAAAGAATGAGGTTTGTTGATTCTATATATTAGCAGTAAGAGGTTTTGGAACAACAAAGTTTCTCTTCAACAAATTGATCACCATCCCCATGAAAATCATCAACATAATCAACCTCGTGAAAATCAACAAGAAAATTCATAGCATAATCAATCTTCTGCACATGACTAGAATTTTTTTCTATTGTACATGGAAAATCATCTTGTTGTTGTAAATCACGAGGATATGCATTTTGTACATCCATGACAATAGAAAAATCTAATCCACTAGTTGTAAGTTCTGGAGAAAGACTAGAATATAAAAATCATGAATCAACATATTGGAACAAATGAAAATTCAAATCTGATTTCTATGGTTAATATTCTTGCTCTTATTCCTCTACATCCAAGTCTTCATGCCAAATCTAATTTGTTAGCTTGCCACAAGCCCAAATATTATTCGCAATCTCTTCAACATCAATAAACATCTGCTTTAAGGTTAAATATCCCCCCTCTCTAAGGTAAAAGGCTAAGTCATGATGATGGGATGATGTGTAATACAACCTAGCAACAAATTCATAAGGTTGAATGTCTTTAGGCATGCGTACGATAAGAGCTCTGAAAAATCCTATTAAAATTGCTGACAGTTTCATCCTTCCTCCTCCTCATAGCATGGAATTCAAAAATATGATGTCCCTTCACCCCAATACCTCAGGAAAGATATCATGCAAATCCAACCACGAATCTATTGATTCAACTTCCAAATTTTTGAACCATAGTCTAGCATCTCCTTGGAAAGACCGAGAGAATGTTCTCATGAACACATCCTCATTCATGACTTCAAATAGATCTATAAACCTTTCAAAGGAATCCATGCGTTTCTTTGCTGTAATATGGTCTTCTCTATTGAACATAGGAAGGTACTCTAGAAAATTGGGAGGATAATAAAGAAGGACAAAAGGCAATTTTAGAGGTTTATAACCTTCCCAAATCTTGGATTGAACTTTAGTGAGTTGATTACAAGGTGGAGTAGTGACTTAAAGAGGTGGTAAATAAATTTTCTTATATACAAATTCACAATATGGATAATTTTCTGAAGGGATTGGAATATGGACATCATTTTTCTTAGTAGGTTCAGCCGAAGAAATCAGATCAATATCAACAATGCAAGAAGAAATCAATTTTTTTTTTCCAATAAGGGATATACAATCATAGGCTTATGATCATCTGAGTAAAGAAAGTAAAGGATAATTATGTTCATATGTAATGGGAATGACAGGAAATAAATAATGGACAAAAATATAAGTTCTTTAAAAAACTCATGACTTTATACCTGATCTTTCCATTCTGCCATTTCATGTTTCTGTCAATAGGATTCATCATCCAATGGATTCTTTTGATCGTTAGGTCACCAGGTGAATAATATCTAGTCAATATCCAATGATGATCCGTGTTCACCATCAAGAATCATATCTTATATTCATGAAATGACCCAAGGAAAAATATATTTCTTCCTCTGTTCTCTAACAATGGCACCAAAATATGTTATCCCTAAAATCTGCACCAAACTACTATGCCACAAAGCTAGGGAACCTTAATTCTTTTTATAGTTTTGTTTTAAGTGTTGGTTAGGTGGATCATAAAGGTTAAGTAAGTTTCTGAGATCATAGATGAAACAATTTTCCATCGATTCATAGGCATGCATTCAATGAAACTAAACATAGAATCAACATTAATAAAGATGAATAAAATAAAATATGAACATATAAGTAATCAGGTTGATTGATCTGCACATTCATGAAGGAAAATCCAAGATCAAAACAATGTTATGACCTTAAGACACAATTGTTGAATGCAAACATAGGTTGCAGGAAAATCACAGTAAAGCTTACTCTTTAAGATCTATAAATTGTGAAACTATCAATGTGATACATAAAAAATAATTGCATTCAATATTAGAAGAAGTAAATAGATAGAAAAGGAGCACAATCTAATTCACTAAACAATAGATCTATGAGCATGAGAAAATTATTGTTATATTACTAGACTGAAAAATACAGAGATCACTTCAATCCTCTATAATCTCCCAGTCGAATCTCCTTCTCTTCCCAAAAGGGAGAGGAACCCCCTGTTCATTCATAATCCTTATTTAAATGAAAAATACAATGTTTAATTGAGAGAAACCAATTCAAATTGAGATCCTAGACAAAGGGGTCTGGTCCTAATCTATAGCATAAAATTAGGATCTAATCTCCAAGTCAAACTGATGATGTGGCAAGTTGGTTGGGCATTTTTCTAAAAGCAAACATTAATGAAATTATGCAAAAAACCTTCTTAGAGATCCACTTGTAGCTCCTAAACTACTCAATATTTCAGAAACTATCCTAAATTGACCTAATTAGACCCATGATTAAAAACACCCATGTTTTAATTTTATGGATTTCATCTTCATTTTCTCGAAAGACGTACTCGAAGTTGATCACTAAAATAGTCATCTACATGAAATTCTGTAGCGTTTTTGTAGATTTAAGTACGGGTGGAAGCAAATGAGTGTTGTACTTCTGACGTAAGGGTTGTACAGTTGCGTAGGGTTCGTGCTGGGTTGCTGGGTTTTGTCCAGTGATTTTGCAAAGGTTCTATTTCACCAATTTGGGTGAATATATTAGCTGGTTGTAATTGTTCCATATCTGCTTAATATAAATTTCATATCTAACGCCTGCACCAGTTTTCCCATCTTGAGTTTTATCTGGGAGTTTCCATACCCAAATTATTGTGTCTATATTTATGTGATGCTGTTAATGTTTCTCAGTATTTATATTCCATTGTAATACTAGTAAAATAAATTCATGTGTGGTTTTTTAGTGACAAAATAAATATATTGTTTAGCCCTAGTTGAATCTTAATGGAAAATTTACATGGTATCAGAGCTCAATTGAGCTAAATCCGAGAAACTGCAGTAGTATTGATAGATCAGGGGAAGATCTATTGAAGACACAAACCTAGAGTTCAGATCTAGGATTTGATAGGTACACTTCACTATGGTCATACAATTGAGAGTTGAGGACATACTCCGAGGGGCTCAAAAATTTCCTACTTGGAAAGAAAGGATCACAAGGATCCTGTATGTTAGTGATGTAGAGGATCACATTGACTCCACGAAGGTTGCACCCACTGATCCGACAGAGTTGGTAACTTGGAAGAAGTTAGACTCCAGAGTTTTGTTGATCATCTTAGATGGGGTGAAGGACCACATAGTCCCTCACCTTTCTGGGAAGAAGACTGCACTGAAAACGTGGAAAGATTTGGAAGGAATTTACCAAAGAAAGAACGAAAACCGAAAGATGGTGCCGCAAGAGAGGATGTGCAATACCAAGATGGCCAAGGGTGAAGGAGTGGTGCCTTATCTCACAAGGCTCACATAGATAAGGGATGATCTTGGAGTTATTGGCTCTAAGACTGAGGATGAGGAGCTAGTTCAAATAGCCCTTAATGGCTTCTCTATGCCATGGGACACCTTTGTTAGAGATGTGGTGGATAGGGAGAATCTCCTTGATTGAAAGATATTGTGGGATGAACTTGTGTAGGAGGAGACCCACATTGGTCAAGGATCAAGATAATCCAATAGTGCCCCATAGATTGTGGATAAGGAGGCTCTAGCCCTGACATGGAAGAGAAAGGGTAAGAAAAAGAAAAACAAGGGTGGAAAGAAGAACCTTGACATGTCCAAAGTCAAGTGTTTTATCTGCATAAGAAAGGACACTTTGCCTCCTAGTTCCCATACATGAAAAATAAGAACAATACCCAGGTGGTAGGTTATGCAGAGGTGTAGGAGTTCATCAGAAACTTCCATGAAGAGTTTTATTTGATAGCTTGCATTGCAAGCACCACATGCAACAATATTTGGTACATCGATAGTGGAGCATCTAGTCACATGATTGGATATAAAAGGTTCTTAAAGGACTTACATGAGGGTGGAACAAGTATCCACATAGAAATGGGTGATGATGCGCGGTATCATGCACAGGGAGTTGGCACTATTTCATTTTAGAGGGAGTCTAGCGAACCCCTCAGCTTTGTTGATGTGTTGTATGTTTTGAGGTTGACTTAGAACCTCATATCCATTTCCACTCTAGAGGGCAAGGGATTTTAGGTGAAGTTTCGAGACCATAGATTGTATATCAGGCACAAGGATTCAAATAGGAGTTTGTATCGTGTGATTGGGATCATGAGCGGGAAGGTGTATAGACTACACTTCGAGATTGCAAAGGCTCTATTCAACAACAATGGTAGCCAGGGTGAGTTGTGGCATAAGAGGATGGCACAATTACACCACAAAGCACTGAGGCATTTGAGATAGATAATCATTGGAGTTCTTTAGATACAGGAGGAGAAGCATAACCACTGCAAGGGTTGTGCTTTAGGGAAGAACATTAGGAATCCTTTCCCACATAGTGAGCACAAGTATAAGGGATCCTTGGAATTAGCGCATTCGGATGTTTGTGGACCTATAAGTGTTCAATATTTCAGTGGCTACAGCTATTGCATCACTTTATTGATGACTATTCAAGGAAGACCTGGATCTATTTCCTGAAGGCCAAGTCAAAGGTCTTTGAGCAATTTTGAGAGTTCAAGACTCTCGTAGAGAACCATATAGGAAGGAATATCTGAGTATTGAGGACAGACAATGGGGGTGAGTATATCTCCCAATGAGTTCTTGGAGTATTATTCATTAGAGGGGATAAAGAAGGAGCACACATTGCCTCATACCCTGCAACAGAATGGAGTGGCAGAGAGAAAGAATAGGAATATGGTAGGAGCAACCAAGGCCATGGTATTTGATCAGGGATCACCACTATTCCTTTGGGACGAAGCATACAGGACTGCAGTACACATTCATAACATGTGTCCCCACACAACGTTTGGGAGGAAGACACCCGAGGAGGTATTCACTGGCACTAGACCAGATGTGAGTCATATTCTCATATTTGGGAGTGTCTGCTATTGTCACATTCATGCTAACACTGGGAAGAATTTAGATCCTTCTAGAGAGAAGGGGTTACATTTTGGTTACAACAATACTTCAAAGGAATACAAAGTATATATTCCTGCTCACAAGAGGATGATTGTCAGCAAGGATTTCCATTTTAATGAGGATAGAGCCTTGCTGAGATCTATGGACTTACCGGCAGAGCAACAACCATCACATGACTCGGGGGTCAATCTGGAGGAGCCACAGGTACATGTATAGGTACAGACATAGAACACAAGTTCTGGCAGTTAGAGGGAGTCAGATGGAAAAGATCCTTCAATCATTAACTTGGAGGATGAGCTACAACAGGAGACAAATATCCAACAACTGCAACAAGTAGACACTAGGCCAAGGCCTATGTGGTTTAGGTCCACAGTTTAGGATTCCAGGCAGGTTAATCCTCCATAGAGCTCCATGAGGAAGAGAAAACAACCATATAGACTTAGCTATATGGCACTGATGACAAAGTTTATTATCTCTGAACATTCTAGTTTCAAGTAGGATACAAAACATGATGTGTTGCAGGAGGCCATGTTTGAGGAGTATGACTCAATCATGAACAATAAGGCATGGGACGTTGTGTTGAGGCCACAAGGTAAAATAGGATCCATATGGATCTACAAGGTGAAGCATGCAATAGACAAAAGCATGGATAAGTACAAGGTGCACTTCATGGCAAAGGGGTTTTCACATAAGGAGGGTATTGACTATGAGGATACCTTCACCCCTGTTGCTAAGTATTCTTATATTTAGACCATTATCTCATTAGCAACTGAGATGGGTTGGCGTGTCCATTAGATGGATGTAAAGGCTTCCTTTCACAATGAAGTCATAGAGGAGGAGGTATTCATTGAGAAACCAGAGGGGTTTTATGTGGAGAACAGGGAGACACATGTATGTGGGTTGCAGAGAGCTCTTTATGGGCTCAAGTAGGCACCTTGAGCATGGTACTCAAGGATAGACAACTATCTACGGGATATGGGGTTCTAGCAGAGTGAGGCGTACCACAACCTATACTTCTTAACAGGTGAGGTGCCTCTCATAATGGTCTTATATGTAGATGATCTCTTTCTTACAGGATATGAAAGGTTGATTAATGACTGCAAGTCCAACCTTGCAGTTGAGCTTGAGATGAAATACCTTGGATTGATGCATTACTTCCTAGGATTGAAGGTTTGGCAAAGAGACAAGTGCTTCTTCATTGGACAGGGGAAGTATGTAGTGGAGATCTTGAAGAGATTCAGGATGGTAGATTGCAAGCCTATGTCCATACCTCTAGTTTCCAACTAGAGGAATATTGATGCGTCGGGAACAAATGGATTTGATCCTACCTTGTATCACCAACTTATCAGATCGCTCATGTATTTGGTCAACACATGACCATACATTAGCTTTGCGGTCAACTCTTTGAGTTTGTTCATGGTGGACCCTTGGAGAGTGCATTGGACTATTGCAAAGCATGTGCTTCTCTACATCAAAGGTATAGTGGAGTATGGGTTAGTTTATGAGTGTAGGGGGAGTGTACAGTTAGTAGGATTCACAAATGTTGACTGGGCATGATGTGTAGACAACCGAAAGAGCACTTCAGGTTGATACTTCAGCATTAGATCAAGGGTTGTCTCTTGGTTCAAGAGGAAGCAGAAGTCAGTTGCATTGAGCTCAAGAGAGGTTGAGTACATGGCAAACAACATGGATACTTGTGAGGGAATGTGGCTGATGAAGTTTCTTTCAGGGTCGTTTGAGTGTGAGATAGAGGCTACAGTATTTCATTGTGACAATCGGAGTGGCATCAGGCTATCTAAAAATCCAACGTTCCATGACCAGAGCAAACACATAGACATTTGGTACCACTTCCTGAGATATTGTGTACAGAAAGGAACCATTTGGTTGGAGTACATTTAGACAGATGAGTAGGTGAAGAAAATTTTCACCAAGGCACTTTGCAGACATATATTTGTGAATTTTAGAGACAAGTTGGGATTGTTACCGAAACCCTTCCTCATTGAGAGGGAGTGTTAGAAAGTGGCGACAAGGAAGGTCTTCTAGAATTGCATGTGTCCTTACATGCTAGAAAGACATTAAACAAAAAGCCAAATGTATTAATGTGATTTTCCTAAGTTTTGACTTAGGAAAATACATTAATTATTCTAGTTTGATTTTGACATAACAAAATCACTTTTATAAAGTGAAAAGTGAAATAATTTAAGTGATGGCTAATCTAATCTTGGCCATTGATCTCACTGAAGGATCTTAACTGTTGATCTATAGTGAGGGTTAGGTTTTTCTCTTAGACATTGAGTTAAAAGAATATTTGGTGGAGGGGACACATAGAGGAGAGATACAGACAAGAGAGAAGTCAAAAAGAGATTTGCTGAGAAGAAAAGGAGCACTCAACCGACATATTCAACAATTTTCTAGGATGAGCTAGAGGTTGTACATGATCACACAGATGAGGTTGTACTATTCAACAGGGTCATTCGTACAACCGTACGAATTCCGTACTGTTGACGTCAGCGTTGTACAAATCTGTATAGTTGACATAGGAGGGTCGTACTGCTGACACAAGGGTCGTACAACTATGCATAGGTCGTGCTGGGTTGCTGGTTTTGTCCAATGATTTTGAAGAGGTTATATTTCGCTAGGTTGGGTGAATATATTTGCTGGTATTAATTGTTCCATATCTTCTTAATATAAATTACATATCTGACTGCCACACCGGTTTTCCCATCTTGGGATTTATCTAGGGTTTTCACACCCAAAATACCCTGTCTATATTTATATGATGTTGTGAATGTTTCTCGGTATTTTTATTCCACTGCAATACTAGTAAAATAAATTAATGTGTGGTTTTTTAGTAATAAATTAAATATATTGTTTATCACTAGTTGAATTTTAAAGGAAAATTTACAGTATATTCTATCAAATATGGCATCAATGACAAAACCAGCCAATGACTCATTTTCAAAATTTGTAAAATTTACTTTGAAACTCAACGTGAAGAAATAACAAATGAGTTACAAATATGTCGAGGAGAATCCAAGCTCCTTGATGAGGAAATTCATCGTTTAAAATGTGAGGTGGATAAATATGAGGAATTAATTATCACAATAACAAATTCAAGATCTCAAGAATAAATTCAATAAGGAACTATAAAAAGGAAGTAAATTGTTGTTTACAAAACCATGGTCAAAGTTTGGTTGCACAAATCAATACGTTGAAGAATAAAAAGTCGCAAGAAGAAAAATTAGAACTTACCAACAAGGTTACAAATAAAGAAACAAGGACCAACTCTATTTAAATAGAAAATTTGTCATACATAAAAATCCAAACCTTAGCGAAGGGAATTAATAAAGATAAGTTGACTACAAATATAAAAATATGTCTGGATTAAAAAGTTAACAATCAAATCATCAAAAGTATCAAAAGGTAAATGTTCCAAAGGCAAGACACAAAATACAAGGATGCCCTATAGTCATCTTAATTATAATAGTCAACATATTATTCAATGAACTAGCCAGATACAACATTCATAGAAAAACTAAGTGGCATCCTAGTAATTCAAAAGGAAGTTAGTTGTACAATCTTATCATCCCCAAAACACAAAAATCGTCATCACAGAATTCTATAGAAAATGGAATTAGGGTAGTCTGATCCTTGCACAATTCAACGATTATGCTCAATGCTTTGTAGCTCATATTTCCTTGTGTCTTCAACCATCACAACACCAATAATTTAGAATAATGAAAAGGCATTGCAACCTAGACCTAAGACAACTTTTTCCATAAAATGCTTTAAAGACAAAGCATCTTTGAAGGTATAGACAATACAATCAATACAAACCTATAAATAATAATAATGCTAATTTAATTAGCCAAAAGGCGCAACCTAAAGTATATAAAATTTCCTCTTCATCACTGCTCAATGTATGTAAGTATACCATCACAAGGCTCATTGTATAATCTTCAATCATTTATTCATTCATCAATCATATATTTCATTCATCTTCTACATATTTCAATTATATTTCTTGGGTATTTTGTGCATATGAATTATTGTTCATTACATAGTAAATGTTCATTAACTAATAGTTTAAACATAAATTGGTATCGTTTCTACATGAGGTAATGTTGTACAATGCCATAAGCTTTCCAAACACTATGCACCACAAAAGAGACTTTGTTCAATCAATCATTCATTCATCAATTTTATATATCATTCATCTTTCACGGATTTCAATTATTTTCATTCCTATATTCGGTATTTTTGCATATATAAACTATTGTTCATTCTATAATCAGTATTCATTAACTAATAGTTTAAACACATGTTACAAATTGATCTCCAATAGTTAATATTGTAAAATTCCCTAAACTTTCCATATAGTATGCACAATGACCTAAACTTGGTCAAAGTGCACTCTCAAAGCAAGAGAAAAGCCTTTTATCACTATATTTATGTAAACCATGAAAAGATAAATAGGTTTAGTTATAAATGTTGCCAAAGTTTAGATTGCCATCAATAAGATCTCAACATTCACTACCAACCCCCCCCAAAAAACATAAGAAGTAGCTACAAATAACTTTTAACAGTAATATTTAGTATTAGACTTAGAACACTTTCATTCAGCGTTTCATTTATTATTTATACCATTCAATATGCCTTCGACAGTGAGTTTTTGGGTAGGTACGATAGCAATTAGTAATCATAGAAAGATGCAAATCAAGAAATGCTTTTCTAAGCATGGAATAAGGTCCACCAACAGTGATAATGCAGTGATAATGAGAGTAAAATCCATGTTGTCCAACCTTGGAATCTCAAGGTAATTTCGAATTAGATCACAAATAATATAGCTGAGTTCCATAATATATGTAAGAAATCACTTTCAAGTCGGAATGGTTAAATAAATTTATTGTCATAAAGATGCCCAATATGCTTTGATTAAAGCGGAGATATCTTCACCCACTTTGGTATCAATGAGATGATCTTAGCAAATGTGTGAGCTAGGATATCAACAAGAAGGAGACGTCACCAAAGGACAACAAAAATTGCATACCAAAATGCAAGATGGAGAAGACCAAATTTAGGTGACAGTGATAGCCCTGGTTTAACCACTTAACAACAGTCCCATTGAAATTGTAATCATGAACCATATAGATTTAGAATTCATTACGAGATCTGAGCTAAGAATTAGAATAAACCTACAATTATTTATAAAGGATTGCCGAATAAGTCTTTAAATTCAAATTCAAATTTAGTTTATCAGAAGAAAAATTTGTGAAGGTATGAAACAAGGGGAATGACCAGCAATATTTGTGAAGACAAACTCATAATTTTATTCAAATGAACAGTCGATGGAGCGATGTCAAGAAACAAACTCTTAGGTATGGAACAACATTAATGTTTCATGGTTGCAACTGAGGCATTTGAATCACAGTATTAACCAAGAAGGGTCATTTTGGGTAAAGCTATATAATCTTGGAAAACCCAGATTTTATTTATGCTAATATACTCTCACAACCATAGTATATTGGAGGGCCGATAAGGGTTTTTGTACAGTTCCTCAACAGCGAAATGAGATGAAACCTTTCAATAAATTAAAACTTTGAATCACATCTATTTATTTGCTTCAGCAATAGCGGGCTCTTGATAGTTTATGCAGCTTATGAGTTCTACTATTCTAGTCTTGAGTTTTTTAGGGTCAAGTTGACTATTTATCATTTTTACCATTCATGAAATATTTGTAGGTTTTCAATCATTTATTCTTATACTAAAAAAACTTTTAAAAAAATAATTAAATCTAGGAAAAAAATTAAATTAATAGCATTTCAAGTCATACTCGTAATGTACTAAAATGTCAATATTTCATTGTAAAATCGGTAGAATGAGAAGACTAAATAGGATCATGGATATGATAAGCTGAGATATTCAATTTGCATACTCAGATTTATTAAGCCCTCCATGTGGTATATAATTCACTGTTTTAAATCTACAAAGAGGGCCGAATAGGTATCTTCAATGATAATCAAAACTCTGTCCTTGATGGATCATAATTTATACATGTTATTCTCAAACAAAATCTAATTTGAAATATGTTTCCAATTAGTATTTATGACCAAAGAAAAAATGCCGAATTGGCTTAAATCCGCCATTACCCTTCTTAGATATGCTCACACAATGAAAATATAGATCCAAAACATCACGAATTTAAGTGGATTTACAAGAACTAACAATGATTTTTCCAAGTTACCAAACCTTTAGACCAAATTCTTATGAATTTGTACCAAAATTCAAAGTGGACGAAAAAAGAGGGCCAATCTTAGTGAGGCCATCTAGGATTTGAGTAGCAATAAAAACAAATATTTATTTAAAAAATAAATAAATTAAATAAATTTCTACTAAAATAGCTCACATCCATGGTGGGGAAACTAGCTATTACTATAAGGGTTTTAGATTTACAATAAAAATCACCATTAGGAAGTAAAAGTTTTTAGAAATAAATAAATCTGATATTTTGGCAAGTTAGAAAATAGATCTAAGGATTAATATACAAAATTTACTTTCACCAAAATTACCCTAAGAACAATTCTCAAGATCTTTTCAAACTTTTAGATAATTAGATAAATGATTGGAGAAAAATTTACAAAAATAAAATAAACCTTCTAGACCTAGCGCCTTTAGGGAACATCAAGGAGCAAATGGAATCTTACGAAAAATATATAAAAAAATAAATAACTCAAGGGATAGTGGAGAACAAAGCAATCCCTATCCTTAATACTCAAGGAAACCCCAATCTCTTTAGCTCCAATCTATTGATTAAACCTACAAAAGTCAAGATGAGAAAGAAGTCTTCTATTCTGGCACAAGCTAAAACAAGGGTTAGCAAAACGTTAAGTGAACATAGATTAATTATGGAAATAAACACATCAATCTATATCTATACTGGATAAGGTTGTTGCAATCATCAAGTAATTTCTACAAATAGGCTAAATAAATAGAGATTTACTTGAAGCCTTTATGTGTTCTCCAAAAAATTCATAAAATCTCCTAATATGATCCACAAGTCCCCATTGAATAGTCAAGACAAAGCAAGAGCTAGAGCAAATAAGGGTATATTTCTATTCTTCCCAAAAATTCCTTCTCTTGCTAAGGGTAATACCATTCCTTTTATAGCACAAAAAAACCTTAGGCTTTTGAAGAGTCAAAAGTAGTTACATAAAATATAATTTCCAATTAGGATGATATCAAAAAGTTCTAGCTCTCAAGGGATTAGATCTATTCTTAAATTACAAAAATATTAAAATATTTACTGAAGCATTCACTCATTGAAGAGAAAAACATTAAACATTGCCAAATATGATGGGCCCATGCCAAATACCAAGGGTTGGAACAAATACCAAGGACAAAATACCAAAGCACTTTTCAAATACCATGAGTTGTATTCTTTTAGCCCCTTTTACCAAGTTGTTTATCCTCACAAGGTTCTTGATCAATGCTTTAATTTTTTAATCAATGGACGGGACTTGATCTTTCATTGTATTGTGATAAAATAATATATTTTTGCCTCCACATATGTGTCATGCTCATTTTTAATTAAAATTACTTAAGAAAATTAATTTAATTTTCCCAAATAATTAAAAAGTGCTTATTGGCTGAATGCCAAGGATCTGGACCTCAATGGAACTTGGGTTGTTCAGTGGGAAACTTTCATTGATAGTTTGAACTCTGCTGGAATTAAACTTAATTCTGAGAGTGATACTTTGGTTTGGCCCGAAAACAAAAGAAATGATGTCATTACAACCAATATGGCTTATGAGTATATAACAAGGAAGGACAATAACTCATAGCAAAATCGGTGGTATAAATGGATGTCGAAATTGAATATTCCACAAAAGTTGAAATGCTTCTGGTGGCTTGCTCTTAAGGATAAAATCCTTACCTTGCAAAATTTGTTGAAATGGGGGTGGAATGGCCCTAGCTTTTTCCCACTTTGTAGGCAAAGTCATGAAAATGTGTTTCATCTTTTTCTGGAGTGTAATTTCTGTTTACAGGTTTGGAGAGCTGTAAAAGTTTATTTGGGACGTAGAACAGAATGGGGAGCTATAAATTTGGAGAACACTTTTACTACTTGGTTCGAAAATGATGCTTCTAACAATCTTCTGCCTATTTTCATCTCTTGGTATATTTGGATTTCAAGGAATCAAGCAGTTTTCTAGGATATAAAATTCAATGCATAAATCATTTCAAGGAGTATGAGAAATCTATCAGCTATAGAAAGCTAAAAAAATTTACTCTCCTGTAGTTGTTGCATCAGGTGCAATTGGTTATTTTGATGGATCCTCTAATTTTAACCAATGTGGATGTGGTATGGTTCTAGTTATAAACAAGAACCATTTTCTTAAACTCTATATGGGTGGAAGCTTGGGATACAACACAAAAGCTAAACTTCTAAGATTATTTGGACTCCTTCAATTTACCTTATATATTGGCATTTCAGATATCAGTATATTTAATGACTCAAAAGTTATAATTGATTGGTTAAATGGATCTACAAATATACAGGTATTATTTCTTAATTAGTGGATTCAGAAAATACATGATATCAAAAGTTCCTTTGATAAAATCACCTATAGGAATATTTCCAGGTGTTTTAATACTTTGGCAGATACCCTTTTCAAGGCAACTGTCTCTCTTAAATTTGGCCTAGTCATATTTCAAGAATTACTAGATGGATCATTGATTCATGAAGGTGAATCAAATTTACTGGATTTGATGTAAATTGTGTAGAAGGGACTATGGTCTTTTTTTTCTGGTTGGGATAATTTTTTCTTTTTTGTCGATCAGATTCTTCATGGACTAAAGTAGTAAGTTTGTTTGAAGAAAATTGACTAGATAGGACATTTTGGCTGATGTTAAGGCAGATGTAATTTCCTTGATTAATATAATAGGAGGAAATGTTTTTTTTAGAAATTAAAAGTTTGCAATTTTTAATTTTCATAAATTAATTAGGCTAGACTTAGGAATTTTTTTATTTAAATCCATAGTATTAGCCATAATTAATAAAAAATGAGCAAAAAATAAGCATGATTTAATCCTTCATGTTTGAAAAACTATGTAGGATGTCAACATCCACCCATCTGATAATGGATATGTGTAATAGAATCCAAAATGATCCTAATGATACCAAAATGTTGTAAAAAAACCAACTTAAATCTTCCCATGCACGTTCATGAAATTCTACGACTCTCCACTAACAGAGTGCAACTTTTGATCTAGATCTTTCCCAATTGGTGAGGGTGTGCTGACATGCAAGTAGCTAGGATGAAATTACTCTCTGAGAATAATTCTGAACATCTCTTGGATAAATAAATAAAAACTAAGTTTTGTCCCAGAAAGTACGTTCATGAAAATTTGTACTATAGTCACTAACGAAAACCCTATTTTCAAACTAACTAATATGTGGAAATAATGATCAATGTTAGAGTTTGTAATTTAATTTAAATATGTTACATGTTTAATCTAATGCAATAGGATCACTGAAAGATAGACAAACACATCATAAAGAAAGACATAGATTTTATCCTGGGAAACCACAAGGGAGAAAACCCAACAACTTCTTTTGTATAGATTCGTCACTTAGTGCAATGTTAGACAAAGATAGAAAACCCAAAGATAAGACAACTTCTACAACTTTCTCTTATTCTTCCCCATTGAACTTGTCTTTCTCACTCTTGGAGAAAACTTGCTTGCTCTTGTAGTGTATCTAAATGAGGGAGAGAGCCTCCCTATTTATATTCTTCAATTGGGTGAAATTTTTCCCCAACAGAGCCGACTTCTCCTAGGCAGACTCAAAAATACATTTTACACTTATTATTTTGGGGACTATTTCCTTGACTTACAACAGAGGTTTTACCTCAACTCTTACATGACCAATTACATCAATGACATCTCTGATTGGAGGAAAAACATCTTCGAAAGGAGGAATAAAAAAAGTATAATAATAATAATAATAATAATATCTTTCAAAGTTACATTTTCAACAACACTCCCTCTTAACAAGAAAGGTATTCTTCCGACCCAGTCTTCCCCATGACTGGACATAATCTTTGGAAATCATCATCACTGATCATCATCATTGTTGCAACAACTCTTCATCACATTGACCATTGACTAGTGATATATCTTGAATCTATACGTCATGAGGTTCTACAGAGCCAACCCTTTTTCATGCTGGATGTAGCCTTAGATCCCATCTAAGACTTCATCATCTCTACAAGCAGGTCATCAAGTAGGTACATGCCACGATCACACACTCGTGTCTCCTACTTTCATCCTGTCGTATCTAGATCATATGGCATCATATCATGGAGAGCATCCCGTATACCTACATTACATCCCTATGGATAACCTATGTCTTCAACCCTCTGGAGCTTATCACAAGAGCATATGTGTCTTCTTCCATGTGGAGAGAATCCCAGGTGCATATATCATGTCCACCAGAAAACTTGTGGCTTCCACCTAGTGGATACAACCCAGGAACATTTGTGTCTTCCACCCGGTGGAAGGAAACCCATGTGTATATATCATGTCCACCAGACAACCTGCATCTTCCACCCAGTGAATACAACATAGGGACATATGTGTCTTCCACTAAGTGGAAATCATCCTAGATGCATTACGACTCTCTCTTAGTCAACCTGTGTCTTCATACATGTGGATACATCCCAGATGCATTATGTTTTTACAGACAACCTATGTCTTCCTTCATGTAGATACATCCCAGGAACATCCCATATGCTTTATGACCCATCGACAACCGATGTCTTCAAACATGTGGATACAACTTAGGAGCATCCCATATGCATTACGTCCTTACGTACCACTTGTGTCTTCTACCATGTAGATACAACCCTAGTGCACATGCATCTTCCAGACATGGTTCTTCACTACCTTTTTCAAGGAACATCAATCTATACAACTCCAAGATTCTCTCTAAAGTACTCGAAATTTACTCTTGCTAATGGCTTGGTCAACACATCGATTTTCTGATCGTGTGTCACCACATACTGGAACTTCACTATTTCTCTCTACACCATATTTCGGATATAATGATACTTGATCTCAATATGCTTCGAATTGCCATGGAAAACTGGATTCTCAAATAACTTTACACAACTCTAGTTGTCACATAAGATACAAGTTACCTCTAACTCGAGATCAAACAAATATAACAATATCTTTCTAAGCCATACTGCCTCACAACTAACCAAACAGGATGCAATGTACTCTACCATGGCTATACTCAAAGCCACACTCGACTACTTCCTATTAAACCAAGAGATCATAACGGGTTCTAAACTGAAGCAACATCCTAAAGTGATCTTCCTATCTATGGAATTTCTTGCCCAATATGAATCAGCATAACCGTGTAGGTTAATCTTCTAATCCATGACATACTTGAGCCCATACTCAATTGTACCTTTAAGGTACCTTAATACATGCTTTGCAACAATTAGGTGAACACATCTCGGATATGTCAGAAACTAGCTCAATGTGTTCACTGCAAAGCATAATGTTCATCAAGTACATCAAGAAACCAATCATATGTCTATACATTGTGGCATCACCTATCTCTGAAGAAGCATCACATAGTAGCTTCAAATTTGATTCCATGGGGGTGGCAATGGCCTTGCAGTCCATCATTCCAAACCTCTTTAGAATATCCACTGCATAATTTCCTTGACCAAGGAATATCCCATCTAATTTTTGCCACATCTTCATACCTAAGAAGTAGTGCATCATCCCCGGGTCCTTCATTTTGAACTCTACAAAAATTCTTATCTTTTTTTCTGCAATGAGCTCATCCTCACCTGTTAGAAATTGGTCATCTATGTACAGTAGTAGTATCATTGACCTTCCACCCTCAACCTTGAAGTAGAGATTGGAATATTCTTTACTCTTGGTAAATCCCAAGCTCATCAAAAAGTTAGCCATCCCATTGTACCACATACTGGATTCCTGCTTCAAATCGTACAAGGCCTTCTTTAAATTATACACATGACTTTATCTTTTATGTGTTTCAAATCCAAGTGGTTGCTCCACGTACACTTCCTCTTCAACTACTCCATCCAAGAAAGTTCTCTTGAAGTCCATCTGGTGTACCTTCCATTTCATTACCATGGCTAAGGAAAGTACAAATATGATGGAAGTATATCCCATTGCAGGTGAAAATGTATCCTCATAATCTATTCCTTCTTTATAGGAGAATCCATGTGCTACAAATCTTGCCTTTTATTTTTTTATGCTTTCGTCTGCTGCATGCTTGATCTTGTAGATCCATTTGGAAAAACCATAAAATTGGAATCTTCCTCCACAAAAAGATGTGCTCTTGTATGGTGACTTCAATAATGAAAAAGTAGAGCTTAATATGTGGACGGAAAGATAGAAAACATGGATCCCTAATCTCTGAATTATGTTAGTACCACCTACATAATGCTTTCTTTTAGGGTGAATTTGATACCATGTTAGAGTTTGCACTTTGATTTAAATATGTTAGATATTTAATCTAATGAAATAGGATCACTAAAAGATAGACAAGCACAACATATAAGAAAGACACAAATATATTATCCTTGGAAACCACAAGGAAGACAACCCAACAACTTCTTATGTATAGATTCATCACTTAGTGCAATGCCAGACAAAGATAGAAAACCCAAAGATAAGATAATTTCTACAACTTCCTCTTCTTCTTCCCCAACGAACAGGGAAGATTTTAAGGAACCATGCTTATTTAAAAGTGTATAAATGTTGGTGAATATTACCAATTCTTAAAACACCAACTATAAAATGATTGGTGATATTTTTCAAAAAATATTTTAATTTCCAAGGATTTTCTATCATTTATATAATAATTTAGCGATTTTTGGGGTGAAAAAATTTTACCCCATCAAAATTGGGCGAAACAGGGCTTCAAAAAATGAAAAATGGCAAATGTTTTTTGGTAGAAAAACATGGAAAAAGAGCCCACTGGGCTAAAATTCGCCCCTAAAATCATCCTTGCCAATGAACTTGTCTTTATCACTATTGGAGCAAACTTACGATCTTCCAGTGTGTCTAAATGAGGGAGAGTGCCTCACTCTTTATATTCTTCAGTTGGGAGACCTTTTTCCCCAACAGGGCTCACTTCTCTACTGGACCGGGCCAACTTCTCCTAGGGAGACTCAAAAATAAATTTTACACTTATTCTTTTGGGGACTATTTCCCTGGCTTACAATGGAGGTTTTACCTCAAACCTTACATGACCAATTACATCAATGACATCCCCAATCGGATGAAAAACACATTCAAAAGGAAGAATACAAAAGTACAATATAATAATAATAATAATAATAATACAAAGAATATTTTTTGAAGTTATATTTTCAACAACAATGAATCTAATGGAAGATGTCTAGATAAAGATCCAAATGGGTATCCAAAAATGTCCTCAAAATATAAATATACAAAGTATAACTCCAGTTATAGAAAACCAACCATTTAACCACCATCAAGCATTGAAAAATGACATTGAAAAAGTGTAAGACGTGTATTCTCTTGTAATAAACTCGACGGGGTGGAAGACACAGGTTATCCGTAGGGATCTAATGTAGGTATACAGGCTACTCTCCATGATATGATCTAGATACGATGGGATGACAGTAAGAGATGTGGGTGTGTGATCGTGGGATGTACCTACCTGATGGCTTGATCGTAGAGATGATGAAGTCCTATATGGGATCTAAGCCTACATCCATCATGAAAAGGGGTTGTGTAATGTCCCCTTCCTTTTAGGCCTTGAGGCCCATACCGCTAACCCATGTGATTCCTGTGGGTTCGAGCGGTTACTGAGAGCTAGGGGATCAGATCANTTGGCTCCGTAGAACCTCATGACATATAGATTTGAGATATATCACTAGTCAATGGTTAACGTGATGAAGAGTTGTTGCAACAGTGATGATGATCAGTGAAGATGATGTCCAAAGATTGTGTCCAGTCATGGGGATGACCGGGTTGGAAGAATACATTTCTTGTTAAGAGGGAGTGTTGCTAAAAATTTAAATTTGGAATATATTATCATTATACTTGTAATGACTCTTTTTAAATTTTTTTACCAAAATGCCCAATTTTCCAATTTTTTCACAATTTTAGCTCTTAAATAGTTTTAGTGTCTTCGTCTCCAAATCAGCCCAATTGCTTCCAAATATTCAAATAATGGGTATGAATGATATAATAAATTAATTATTATGTTCAGGGATGTATTATGGCCCTCCAAACACTTTTTCAAGTCTGTACTAAATTCTGAACAAGATACAGGATTTTATTGGCAATTTTGGGCTCAAATTCCCCTCGGGTAAGTGGTAGAAATGGCTTCTCAAATGTGCAGAAAAACACTCAAATTATGAAATTGAATTAGGGTATGTGTAGAATAAATTATCATAGACTCATATGCATAACTAATCGACCTCCCATGGCTGTTATCACTTCTTTCAATCAGATATAAAAAAACTAGTTTTGGACCCTTAGGGAAATGAGGTGTAGTTTGCTCCAATGGTTATGCAATTCAACCCAATGGACAAAAATTCTAAGTTACTGAACATGAAACCAATAATATTCTTCTAATTACATTCCATTCATTCATAAATCATCAATATTTTACACATCCATCGAATTCATCAAGATTACAAGAGTTTACAACAAGGCAATGGGGAAATGGCATTGTTTCTTCTTTATTGAGCAATAATACATGATATTTCTTGGCCTTTAGACTTGATAGATTTATGAACTTAAATAAAATATCATTTACATCAGAATACAAAATATTGTATCAAGATAATCTCCCTCAAATAGATGAATAGCTCACCAAGTGCACCTCACTCCATGGAGCTGAAATATGGTGAGAAAACTTGAGATGAAAGGAAGAACAAGCTGAAATTTGATGTGTCCATGAGATGTTGTAGATAACACCTGTAAATAAGACTCCATTGAATCTTATTGAAATACCTGAGTGGCCTCTCCTAACACCAGCTAGGATGGGAATCTTTCACCCTCGAGATTGGCTAAGGCATGAACTAGTCATCCACTAGCTCTCTCTCTTCACAACAAGAAATTTCACAAATGATCAAAATTCCATTCTCTTGGTTGCTTACTTTATTTTATAGAATTCCTTAGCCTTCTAATTTTCCCAATCCATCCACAAACTCAATTCAAGTCGAATTAGGGTGTGTGCTCATGAATTGACACGTGTCCCCTCTTTCCTAGCCTTCCACCTTCCCCAAATTTGAGTAGGAGCCTATTGAGTTTCCCAAAATCACATGAGATATCTATTGGATGGTATATTTCAAATTGACATGTCATAAATTTCAGATGTGTTAGGATTATTAATCCTCCCTTGTCCAAATTTGGTCATATGTCTAAATCGGGAGTCATGTCTAAATCGGGAGTCCATCCAGTCTATTTATAGTCATTAGCACCATTGGGTAAACTTGACCTAATTGGGGCACATGTTTTAGTTACCAAAGTGTGGGGAACACTAATTGAGGCTCACTGCCACTTATTGCACTTGATTGCATAATTTTAGGAGTCTCCTAGATCAATCCCTACAATTTAGGAAGCAACTGGGAGTGCCGAAACCAACCAAGGTCAGTTCACTTCAGTTGATGACTAGTCAAGCCAAGTTAGGAGTCAGTTACATTCAATTCTAGCCCTCTACATTCAGTTAGCGCTAGGTTTAATTGATTGCACACATGTGGGGCACTTTTCTCACCTACCACAGTCAGTTAACCATTAGTCAACACTAAATGTAACACTTGGTTGTGTTTTAAAGCTCCTATGAACTCCGGTTATGATTTAGACAAGGACAGTGAACTATTGGGTCCTCCGATAGTGATTTAGACAAAGTCTTGGTTACCTACAGTCAAGTAGAGTCTAATCAATTCGAACTTCCTCATGTGGATTCGAATTGCTTGTGGCTATTAAAGCCATTTTACATTATTGTAATTATCATCTAAATTACTTTTTGATTAATGAAAGAATTCACAGCTGCAAGCCTTTTGCACTATTTCATTCTTCAATTGCTGAGTAAATTGTGAGATCTTCTTTGTGAGTTGTGTATTTGTCTACAGATCTATATGCTCAAATTTACATGGTATCAGAGCCTCGGTGGACAAGACTCCTCTCCTCCTCAGATCTCCAATCGGATCATTTTGTTTGTTTGATTGTGTGACAGGTTATCAAGTTTTCTTACAGCATTCGCTACAAGTAGCCTCTACTTCTCATTGCATTCGCTACAGCAGCTCAGTTCTTCCTATTACTTCGAAATGGCTCATCAAATAGAGCCTCTCACTCCCTTCAACTATCACCAGTGGAAGGAAGACATGAAATTATTGCTCCGCACCAAGCATCTCTTCAGACTCATAGAAGAAACAGAGGACGAGCCAGAATCAGATAAAGACAAAGCTAAGTACATGAACAGGCTTGATGAAGCCATTGGACTCATGCAATTCTTAGTCTCTAAGGATCTTCAATTTCACATCCAAGACTTGGACACTCCCAAGGAGGTTTGGGACAAGCTTGCTTCCTTGTTTGATAAGCATGATGAGATGAGGATCCATTAGCTAGAAAATGATCTGATTACTCTCAATCCATCAGATTTCGAATCTCTAAATGAATTCTTCTCAAAGTTCAAGAACCTAATATATCAATTGAAGCAATGCAAAGTGAAGAAGGATTAAGATCAGCTCATTCTTTCTATTCTCACAAAGCTCAATTTAGACTACTCAGTCTTTGTATCCACCTTCCAAACAGTAAGGCTCACTACTCCAAATTGGAAGATGCCCACTCTTAATGCTTTCATTCAATCTCTTATTTCTGAGAATGATAAATTGATCCAAATGGGGATCATTCGATCTCTCAAATATCTAGCTCTTGTTGCAAGAGGAGATAAGGTAGCGAATGACAGAGGGAAGCAAAGAGATGAATCTGAACAGTCAAAAGAACCTTCAAGTTCGAAGAGAAGCAAGAAGAATGGAAAAGGCAAGGTCCTCTGCCCTTACTGTGGAAGGGGCTTTCATTCAGAAAGCTCCTGTATGAGAAGACAACTTGATGAAATGGCACTTCTTTTGAAAAGGCACAACATTTCTGTAACTGCTAGCGCAAGGAAGGAAGACTCTGAAGAAGAAGAAGAATACCCAAGGAAAGGACATGCACTGAAAGCTTGCTGCACATCAACACCTGCCTTCCTCATTGATTCTGGAGCTTCCAACCATATGGCTGCATCCATAGAATCATTCTCTTCTTTTCTGTCCTTTGATGGGCCTAGTATTCAGATGGGCAATAACAGTAAAATCCAAACCAAAGGGAAGGGCTCTATCTAACTTGAACATGGAAGGTTCAAATATGTGTTGTTTGTTCCCTCCCTAGCTTCAAACCTGTTATCTGTCTATCAGATGACCCATACTGGATCTCCAAAGCGAGTGATCTTTGGTCCTGACTCAGTGGAGATCACAGATATCTCTACTGGGAGCATCATAGCAAAGGGTATTGCAAATCATGCTTCAAGAGCATATGAGTTCTCACATTTCATGCCTCCTTCAGAACCAGTGCACTCTCAGCAGCCACCTGCAAGGGAAGGTAAAACCATTGCATCTACTTCTTTTACAGCTTCTACTAGTATTGCAGATCCATCTATATCGGTTTATGACATTAAGATTCAGGGTGACTCAGATCTAGATTCAGTCCCTACTTCCAAACTGAAAGCTAGGAAGATGACTGGAAACTCAACTGACACTCAGAAAGGAAAGACTCTTGCGCTATGCCATACTATTTTGCCTCCTTCAGAGAGATGTAATAGACTTCCCGTAAGATAAAATATGGCAAGGGCTCAGTCTTACTGCATTCAGAAGAATGGATATGATCATACACCTCTTCATTCATCAAGAGACAAAAGTTACATTCCTCCTTCCTTCCATCATCAGTTTTGGAGAAAAAGGAGAAGTCTACATGCCAGGCCCCAGAATACCTGTGCACATCACACCATGCATGCTGCTTCACTACCTCATAGAGATGAAGATTGCAGCAACATATTTTCAAGTTTTTCAAACTTGAGACCTGATTCCACCTGCTTAGATAGAAGGAGGGATTTTTTCCCATGTGGTTTTTGCCCTAGCTTCTTGTATTGAGCAGTTACTTTATTTTACTTGATGTAATGGGTGACCAATGGTCTTAGTTACCAGGGCCCACAGTTTGTCCAAGTTAGCATTCAGGGGGGGTGTTAGGATTATTAATCCTCCCTTGTCCAAATTTGGTCATATGTCTAAATCGGGAGTCCATCCAGTATATTTATAGTCATTAGCACCATTGGGTAAACTTGACCTAATTGGGGCACATGTTTCAGTTACCAAAGTGTGGAGAACACTAATTGAGGCTCACTGCCACTTATTGCACTTGATTGCATAAGTTTAGGAGTCTCCTAGATCAATCCCTACAATTTAGGAAGCAACTGGGAGTGCCGAAACCAACCAAGGTCAGTTCACTTCAGTTGATGACTAGTCAAGCCAAGTTAGGAGTCAGTTACATTGAGTTCTAGCCCTCTACATTTAGTTAGCGCTAGGTTTAATTGATTGCACACATGTGGGGCACTTTTCTCACCTACCACAGTCAGTTAACCATTAGTCAACACTAAATGTAACACTTGGTTGTGTTTTAAAGCTCCTAAGAACTCCGATTATGATTTAGACAAGGACAGTTAACTATTGGGTCCTCCGATAGTGATTTAGACAAAGTCTTGGTTACCTACAGTCAAGTAGAGTCTAATCAATTCAAAATTCCTCATGTGTATTCGAATTGCTTGTGGCTATTAAATCCATTTTACATTATTGTAATTATCATCTGAATTACTTTTTGATTAATGAAAGCATTCACAGCTGCAACCCTTTTGCACTGTTTCATTCTTCAATTGCTGAGTAAATTGTGAGATCTTCTTTGTGAGTTGTGTATTTGTCTACATATATATATGCTCAAATTTACAAGATGTCAACCTTCATGTCTGACTTGTTTCATAACTGTCATAGAATCTCCATCATTGGTGTCATAGATGTCATAAATGTAAGGGGAATCTAGCCAAGTGTCCATGAAACTCCCATTTGGCTCTTTATCTCCCCATGTAAGTTACAATTCATACCAAATTCGACCTATGAAGTATATGTACAAGTATATTAACCTTATAATCCATCCAAAAACATTAGGCTTCCCATAGATTCAAGATTGCAAAAGGAGGATGCCATTTAACATAGGAATTCTAGCTTGAGTGGGCCCCATAGTCTCCATGTGTCTCCATTCTCCATATCCATTTCATTTTTCACTTGCATTCATTTAATTAAATCCATTAAATAAATATTTATTCCTTCTAATGTCTAAACACCATTAATTAGATCCCTTATTAACTTTCCAATGTTTCCACCAAACCTAGGGAACTAGTAGGATTGATGGAATTTTCCTGCTATGGAATTATTTAAAATGGGGACATTACAGTACTCCCAACCCAATATTGCTTGTCCTCAAGCAATTTCAGATTTGGATGCTGCAAAATATTCTCCTCTTCCCATGTGGCATCTTCACTTGGTAGATCCTTCCACTGCACCAAGTATTCTTTGATTTCTCTGCTCCTCAATCTTCTCTCCCTTGTCTTCAAAACATTTTCCAGAATAAGTGTGAGCTGTCCTTTAACATCCAAAGGAGGGAGTGTATCTGAAATGACAACTTGCTGACCAATACCTTTCTTGAGATGAGAAACATGAAGTAAATTATGAATTTTACTCCCTTCCGGAAGTTCCAACTCATATGCTACTTCTCCAATCTTCCCGATTACCTTATAGGTCCCATAGTATCTTGGATTTAGCTTTTCTGCTCCATTCCTTTTGAGAGATGTTTGTTTGTATGGATGCAACCTCCAATACACTAAATCATCAACCTGAAAGGTCCTTTCCTCTCTATGTTTATCTGCATAATTGTTTTGCTGATTTTGGGCAACCTGCAAATTGTCTTTTAAAAGCTTTAAAATTTCTTGGCTTTCTTCCACCCAATCATTATGTTTTGGAGCTCTACTGTCACCAAATATCATGTCATAAAATGTAAGTGCATCATAACCATGTAACGCTCTGAAAGGATACATCCCTATTGACATGTGAAAGGTGGTGTTGTAGCAAAACTCACCCAAGTGTCTCCAGTTTGTCCAAGCTTTTTGTTGTTCTTCCACATAGTTTCGAAGGTACCCTTCCAACCATTTATTCACCCTCTCTGTTTGTCCATCAGTTTGGGGATGGTATCTTGTACTTGGATTCAACTGAATGCCCACCAATCTAAAAATCTCTTGCCAAAAAGCACTCATGAATCTACCATCTCTATCACTCACAATGCTCTTGGGGAGCCCATGCAATTTGAAGATTTATTTGAAAAAAGGGCCAGCCAATTGTGCAGCACTAAAAGAGGATGTAACAAAAAATAAATTAGGAAACTTATTCAATCTATCCACTACCACATGTATGAAATCCTTTCCCAAATATTTGGGAAAACCGGTGATGAAATCCATCAATACACTGTCCCATTTTTGCTCTGGAATGGGAAATGGTTGTAATAAACCATTTGGGTATTGAGTTAGGATTTTTTATGCTGAAATACCTTACATTCATTCACATACTTCTAAACATATTCCTTCAACCCCTTCCAATATAACCTTTTCCTTAGTTCCCTATAGGTTTTGAAGATCTCCGGATGGCCTGCTAGTGGGGAATCATGTGCTTCCTGCAAGACTTTGTACTTAAGCTATGAATCTCAAACCAAATAAATTCTGCCCTTATAGTCTATCAGCCCATTTAAAATTCTTTATTTATCTTCTCCCATGAGTCCATTTAATACATTACAAGCAAACTTATCTTTGGCATATTCAACTAGTAGCATGTCTTTCCAATTTTTAGCAATGTCCATGAGAAAAAAAGAAGGTCTTCGAGATAATTCATTTGCTACAATGTTATTCTTTCCTTTCAAATTTTCAATATCAAAATCATAAGATTGGATATTTCTTAACCACTTTTATTTCCTTTCATTTATATCCTTTTGGGTAAGGAAGTGTCTTAGACTAATGTGGTTAGTTTTCACCACAGACTTGTTGCCTACCAAGTATTATCGAAATTTGGCCAAGGCATGCGTGATGGTCAACATCTCTTTGTCATAAATGGAGTAAATATTTTCATGAGGCTGCAACTTTATTCTCTTAAAGGCTATAGGGTGTTGGCCTTGCTTTAGGACAGCCCCTACTCCTCCACCAGAGTAATCACATTCAACAACAAAAGGCTTAGAAAAATCAGGTAATGCAAGTATGGGAAAACTACTCATCACCTCTTTCATTTTTTGGAAGGCCTTTTCAGCCTCTTCATTCCACTTGAAAGCATCCTTCTTAGTCAAATTATTGAGTGGAGAAGTCAAATTGGGAACCCTTTCACAAACTTCTTTTAGTATGTACATATTCCAATGAATCCTCTTACTCATGTGATGTTTTTTGGTGATGGCCATTCTAAGATAGCCCTGATATTTTCTATGTGCACTTTCACTCCATCTTTCCCAATAATGTGCCCAATATATAATAGTTCTTTCATCCCAAATTCACATTTAGAAATCTTAGCATACAAAGACTATTCTTGCAAAGTTTTCAACACAATATCTAGGTGTTGCTTGTATTGCACTCCAACAATTAAGAGTGCTCTCCAACCCATACCATTTGGAAAGAGAATTTTGGGATCCCATTTTCTTGTATGCATTCTTCCAAACATCATGAATACATAATATATATCATCAAAGTACATAACAACATAATAAAAAAGTACATCAAGGAGGTGCCTCATCAAAAAGTCATGCAAGTGCTTATACCTCCAAGTAAGTAGACCACCATTTTCCAAGTGCATACAAGCTTCAAGTGACCAATCAAATCTGCTCCAATGACATAGGTGAGGATCCTGTGTCCGATAATTATTTTCCAAAATAAATGTGATATGCATCAAAATATTCATCCATGTATTCTTTCATCCAATAAGTGATTGAATGATCTCCACTAAAATCTGAACCAAATAATGAT
Organism: Pseudotsuga menziesii; assembly: GCA_001517045.1. Classification (NCBI taxonomy): domain Eukaryota; kingdom Viridiplantae; phylum Streptophyta; class Pinopsida; order Pinales; family Pinaceae; genus Pseudotsuga; species Pseudotsuga menziesii. Next base: position 72,147 of record LPNX010282726.1, read on the forward strand.
CAAGAGAAACAAGGAGACTTCAAATGAATAAAAAAGTCTCACCCATACATCCAAGAATGAGAGGATCATAAATATATAACGAAGTATGTGGTTGGCAACAAAGTTTTTCTCCAAGCTTAAATCTATTCACCCTAGTGTTCGATGAAGTTCCTCCAACATCAAATGAACCAAGTGTTGAGCAAGAGAAACCATGAGTCTTCACGTGACTCAAATGCATATCATAAGTGCATCCATGTAGATGTGTATCATCATAAAGTAACAAAGGATGCTGCTGCAAATTGGAATAAGAATGTGCTCTAACCATGTCATCATAAAAAGTAAATCTAGGAGTTCCATACTCCTCATGTAGCACCATCAAAAATAACCCTTTCACCTATACTTCATTGAGACTAATGCCGCAAAACATGGAATTGTAGGATGTAGGAGAATGAACTAACTCACCCAATTGATCAAAAGGTGTAGAAGTTTCATCATGGGAAGTATCCATATGGGTAGTATCATGCAGCTCCTTCAAAATTGTGAAACCTTTCTCATGTATTGGTTCCAATGTAGAGGAATCATGCTCTTCTTTAAAAATTGCATAATCTTCATCAAGAGACAATCCAAGTTCCTCTTCCACCACATTAAGTGTTTGGATCTCTTCAAGTTCATCTTCAGTATTTTCAATAGAAACTTATTCATACTCATGTGATGTCTCTTCATATTTTTTAGAGTCACTTGGGAGTGAATTTTGATCCTCTTCATCTACTGCTTCTTCTACTTCACCTATTTCAGAACTAGGTGCTTCATGGGTCTCCTCTTTTTTCTCCTTCAAGCAAGTTGATGCATTTTCCCCCTTGGTTTTATTAAAATCAATATATTTTCCCCAACTTTGGATAGCCAACAATTCGAATCCTTTCATAATATTCTTAGTCATGTATTCAAATATAGGTTTCATAATTTTTATAAGTTGCTCACCATCATATGAGGTTCCCTTTTCATCCCTAATCATAGTTTCCTCTTCAACAAAAGCACTTTCGGGTTTCAATATATAATGGTGGTCCCTGAATTATTTTCCTCAAAAATATCATACCACATCAGGTGCCAAGATCATGCTCTGATACCACTTGTAATGACCATTTTTTTATTTTTTTTTACCAAAATGCCCAATTTTCCATTTTTTTCACAATTTTGGCTCTTAACAAGTTTTAGTGTCTTGGTCTCCAAATCAGCCCAATTGCTTCCAAATATTTAGATAAGGTGTATGAATGATACAATAACTTAATTATTATTTTCAGGGATGTATTGTGTCCCTCCAAACACTTTTTCAATTCTGTACTAAATTCTGAACAAGATAGAGGATTTTATTGCCAATTTTGGACTCAAATCCCCCCCCCCCCCGGGTAAGTGGTAGAAATGGTTTCCCAAATGTGAAGAAACCCACTCAAATTATGAAATTTAATAATGGTATGTGTAGAATAAATTATAATATACTCATATGCATAACCAATAAACCTCCCATGGCTGTTATCACTTCTTTCAATCAGATATAAAAAAACTAGTTTTGGACCCTTGGGGAAATGAGGTGTAGTTTGCTCAAATGGTTATGCAATTCGACCCAATGGCAAAAAATTATAAGTTAATGAACATGAAACCAATAATATGCTTTAATTACATTCCATTCATTCATAAATCATCAATATTTTACACATCCATTCAAATTCATCAAGATTACAAGAGTTTACAACAAGGTAGTGGGGAAATGGCACTGTTTCTTCTTTATTGAGCAATAATACATGATATTTATTGGCCTTTAAAAATGAGAGATTTATGAAATTAAATAATAGATCATTTACATAAGAATACAAAATACTGGAGCAACAGAAGCTCCCTCAAATAGATAAATATCTCACCAAGTGCGCTTCACTCCATGGAGCTGAAATATGGTGACAACATTTGAGATGAAAGGAAGAAAAAGATAAAATTTGATGTGTCCACAAGATGTTGTAGCTTGTAACTATAAATAAGACTCCATTGAATCTCCTTGAAATACCTGAGTGGCCTCTCCCAACACCAACTAGGATGGGAATCTTTCACCCTTGAAATTGGCTAAGGCATGAACTAGTCATCCACTTGCTCTCTCTCTTCACAACAAGAAATTTAACAAATGATCAAAAGACCATTCTCTTGGTTGCTTCCTGTATTTTATAAAATTCCTTAGCCTTATAATGTTACCAATCCATATACAAACTCAGTCCAAATTGAATAAGGGTGCGTGCTCATGAATTGACATGTGTCCCCTCTTTCATAGCCTTCCACCTTCCCCAAATTTGAGTAGGAGCCCATTGAGTTTCCCAAACTCGCATGAGAGATTTATCGGATGGTATATTTTGACTTGACATGTCATATATGTTAGATCTCAGCCTTCATATATGACTTGTGTCATAACTATCATAGAATCTCCATCATTGGTGTCATAGATGTCATAAATGTAAGGGGAATCTAGCCAAGTGTCCATGAAACTCCCATTTGGCTCTTCCTCTCCCCATGTAAGTTACAATTCATACCAAATTCGACCTATGAAGTATATATACAAGTATATTAACCTTATAATTCATCCAAAAAAATTATGCTTCCCATAGATTCGATATTGCAAGAGGAGGATGCCATTTAACATAGGAATTCTAGCTTGAGTGGGCCCCATAGTCTCCATGTGTCTCCATTCTCCATAGCCATTTCATTTTTCACTTGAATTCATTTAATTAACTCCATTAAATAAATATTTATTCCTTCTAATGTATAAACACCATTTATTATCTCCCTTATTAACTTTCCAATGTTTCCACCCAACCTATGGAACTAGTAGGATTGATGGAATTTTCATGCTATGCAATTATTTAAAATGGGGAAATTACAATAATTTTGTTATTCCTCCTTTAGGAGATGTTTTTCCTCCGATCGGAGATGTCATTGATGTAATTGGTCATGTAATATTTGAGGTAAAACCTTTGTTGTAAGTCGTGGAAATATTCCCCAAAAGAATAAGTGTAAAATGCATTTTTGAGTCTCCCTAGGAGAAGTTGGCCCTATTGGGGTAAAAAGTCTCCCAACTGAAGAATATAAATAGGGAGGCGCTCTCCCTCATTTAGATACACTACAAGATCAAGCAAGTTCTCTCCGAGAGTGAGAAATAAAAGTTCAATGGGGAAGAAGAAGAGGAAGTTACAGAAGTTATCTTATCTTTGGGTCTTCTATCTTTGTCTGACATTACACTAAGTGACGAATCTATACAAAAGAAGTTGTTGGGTTTTATCCCTAGTGGTTTCCCAAGATAAAATCTATGTGTCTTTATTTAATGATGTGATTTTATATCTTTCAGTGATCCTATTGCATTATATTAAACATCTAACATATTTAAATTAAATTACAAACTCTAACATTGATCATTATTTCCACATATTAGTTAGTTTGAAAAATGTGGTAGGGTTTTCGTTAGTGACTATAGTACAAATTTCATGAACGTATTTTTTGGTCTAAAAATCATTTTTTATTTATTTATCCAAGAGATGTTCAGAATTATTCTTGGAGAGTGCTTTCATCCAGAGAAACCACAAGGAAGAAAACCCAACAACTTCTTATGTATAGATTCATCACTTAGTGCAATTCCAGAAAAAGATAGAAAACCCAAAGATAAGATAACTTCTACAACTTCCTCTTCTTCTTCCCCAACGAACTTGTCTTTCTCACTGTTGGAGTGAACTTACGATCTTCCAGTGTGTCTAAATGAGGGAAGGTTCCTCCCTCTTTATATTCTTTAGTTGGGAGACCTTTTCCCCCAACACAGCCCACTTTTCTACTGGACTGGGCCAACTTCTCCAAGGGAGACTCAAAAATACATTTTACACTTATTCTTTTGGGGACTATTGCCCTGGCTTACAATGGAGGTTTTACCTCAAATCTTACATGATCGATTACATCAATGGCATCCCCAATCATAGGAGAAACATATTTGGAAGGAAGAATACAAAAGTACAATATAATAATAATAATAATACAAGAATATTTTTCGAAGTTATATTTTCAACAACAATCAATCTAATGGAAGATGTCTAGATAAAGGGCCAAATGGGTATCCAAAAATGTCCTCAAAATATAAATATACAAACTATAACTCCATTTATAGCAAACCAACCATTTAACCACCCTGAAGCATTGAAAAATGACATTGAAAAAGTTTAAGACGAGTATGATCTTGGACTAAACTCTACGGGGTGGAAGACACAGGTTATCCATAGGGATGTAATGTAGGTATACGGGTTTCTCTCTATGATATGATGATATTATATGGATATGACGAGATGAAAGTAGGAGACGCGGGTGTGTGATCGTGGGATGTACCTACTTGATGGCTTGCTCGTAGAGATGATGAAGTCCTAGATGGGATCTAAGCCTACATCCAGCATGAAAAAGGGTTGGCTCTGTAGAACCTCATGACGTATAGATTCGAGAGATATCACTAGTCAATGGTCAACATGATGAAGGGTTGTTGCAACAGTGATGATGATGTCCAAAGATTGTGTCCAGTCGTGGGGATGACTGAGTCGGAAGAATACCTTTCTTGTTAATAGGGAGTGTTGTTGAAAATGTAAACTTAGAAGATATTATTATTATTATTATTATTATACTTTTGTTATTCCTCCTTTAGTAGATTTTTTTCCTCTGATCAGAGATGTCATTGATGTAAAATGTATTTTTGAGTCTCCCTAGGAGAATTCATCCCTGTTGGGGCAAAAAGTCACCCAACTAAAGAATATAAATAGGGAGGCACTCTCCCTCATTTAGATACACTGCAAGATCAAGCAAGTTCACTCCAAGAGTGAGAAAGAAAATTTCAATGGGGAAGAAGAAGAGGAAGTTACAGAAGTTATCTTATCTTTGGGTTTTCTATATTTGTCTGACATTGCACTAAGTGATGAATCTATACAAAAGAATTTGTTGGGTTTTCTCCCTTGTGGTTTCCCAAGATAAAATATTTGTGTATTTCTTTTATGATGTGCTTGTCTATCTTTTAGTGATCCTATTGCATTAGATTGAAGATCTAACATATTTAAATTAAATTACAAGCTCTAACATTGATCATATTTCCACATATTAGTTAGTTTGAAAAATTTGGTAGGGTTTTTGTTAGTGACTATAGTACAAATTTTCATGAATGTACTTTATGATCTAAAACTCAATTTTTATTTAATTATCCAAGAGATGTTTAGAATTATTCTCGGAGAGTACTTTCATCCCAGGAAATAAAAAGGAATAAAACCCAACAACTTCTTCTATATAGATTCGTCACTTAGTGCTATGCAAGACAAAGATAGAAAACCCAAAGATAAGAGAACTTCTACAACTTCCTCTTCTTCTTCCCTAGCGAACTTGTCTTTCTAACTGTTGGAGAAAACTTACGATATTCCAATGCGTTTAAATGGGGGAGAGTACCTCCCTCTTTATATTATTCAATTAGGATACCTTTTTCCCCAACAGGGCCCACTTCTCTACTGGACCGGGCCAACTTCTCCTAGGGATACTCAAAAATACATTTTACACTTATTCTTTTGGGTACTATTTCCCTGGCTTACAATGGAGGTTTTACCTCAAAATATTACATGACCAATTACATCAATGAAATCCCCAATCGGAGGAAAAACATATTTGAAAGGAATAATACAAAAGTACGATATAATAATAATAATAATACAAAGAATATTTTTTGAAGTTATATTTTCAACAACAATCAATCTAATGAAAGATGTCTAGATAGAGGACCAAATGAGTATCCAAAAATGTCCTCAAAATAAAAATATACAAAGTATAACTCCAGTTATAGAAAAACAACCATTTAACTACCCTGAAGCACTAAAAAATGACATTGAAAAAGTGTAAGACACGTATGATATTGGACTAAACTCCATGGGGTGGAAGGCTGGAAGAGCAAGAACGGGGGAATGGACAGAGACGTAAGAGAAATGTAATGTAATTGTATATTTGATAAATGTATAGGATGAATTACATAATAGGTGCCCCAATAATTTATATCGTAAGTGGGGAAGAGAGGTGACTTTTCAAGTCACCTCTTAGTTTATTTACATTAATTAACCTAGCTTAATAATTAAATTTGGTTTTTGTTACATTGCCTTTCCCTTAAGGAAGGTTTGTCCTCAAAGCTTATTTGACGACAATGACTACGTGAACTATCGCAATGTCTCTGATGTGGACATCTGTATGGGTTGTTACTGGCAGGTTTTGTTCCTGGTTCTATTTTGATTATGTGTTCAGTTTTTCTGTTTGTTGGGAGTGCCATAGGTAACTCTTGAAACACCTTGCAATGTTTTCAAATTAGCTCTTATGTCTTTGGTTGTTTGTCCATATCTCCTTCACTTGTTAGAATCTCCATTTCTCGACATTGAGGTATGTACATTGGTGCATCTTTCCAACGTAGCTTTTCCATTTGATGTGATGTAACCAGTTGTGCTAGAGGTGGTTGGAACCCATATAATTTGAGTGTTGTCCTGAACGCATGGAATTCAATAAAATGTTCTTGGTGATTTGCAGAGTATGTACCCAAGGTTTGTAACCATTGTATTCCTAATACTACATCGATTCCTCCTAGTGGTACAACAAAGAAATCTGATTCTAAGTTATATTCTTGCATTTGTAACTTAACCTTGTGACATTTTCCCACATTGTCAATCTTCTTTCCATCTTCTACCATAACTTTCATGTTATGTACTAGACGAATAAATAGGTTAAATACTTTAGCAAGGTTGACGTTAATGAAGTTATGGGTGCTGCTAGAGTCAATGAGAACTGTGACGTTATTATTTTTTATATGTCCTTTAATATTCAATGTTTGCGGTTGGGAGATTCCTGTAATAGCGGCTAATGAGATTTGTGTGGAGTCATCCTCGATTCCTGGGTGGTAGTCTTGTTGGCTATTCACGTCATTCTCAATTGGTTGATTGACTTCTAGCTCTGCTTTACAAGCATATAATTTCTTTTGTAAGCATTTGTGCTTAGGATCCCATTTGTCTCCACAGAACTTACATTTCCCTTCTTTTATTCTCTGGGCCTCTAAACTGGGATTTGTTCCTTCCCTAAGTTGAGGCGGTGTATACCTTGGATTTCCTATGTAGCTTGATTGGAGGGGGTTCTTTTTGGAGTCGTCTTTAATCGACATTTGTATGAACGGATTTTCTTTCAATAATCCTAGCTTTACATCATGCTTCCTCCATGGTAGAGATGTTGTGTAACTCTAGTTCATCACGAATGTGTTGTTTAAGACCATGTATGTAGGTTTGTAGTAGTTGGTCATCGGTTAATTCTTGGACTCGATTTGACAGTGCTTCCCAATCACAGGTGTACTCATCGCCACTATTTTTTTTTTGTAACCTTGTGATTTTGGGAAAGAAGTCTTTTTCTTCAAAACCTTAGAATCTTTTGATGAGGTTGTTCCTAAAGCTAACCCAGTTGTAAGAACATATTCTTGCAGTATTCTTCCACCATAAGTACCAGTTGTAAGCGCTGCCTTCTAGATGCATGGAGGCATATTTAAATTTTTCGTCGTCATAATGGATGTTGTGGATGTCTAGGTATTCCTCGGCTTTGTTAATCCATGCTATGCACTGTCATTCACCCCCGTCGTATTTAGGTAACTTGACCTTCACCCGTATTTGACGTCCTTATGTATATGAGTTTGAGGATGACATGTTGAATAGAGGATCTGGCTGCTCCAGTGTTTTCAGAGAGTTTGGTTGCAAGTCATTTGATATTTCTAATCTGTCCAAGATGGCGATTAAAACTGCTTGATTTTTCTTTTGGTCTTCCTGTAGAATGAGGAAGCTATTCTCTATTCATGACGTAAATTGTGTCCAATTTGATGTCAAATTGTCACTAGTTTGTTTGACCTTTGCCTGAAGTTCCTTGTAGTTCTTATTAATCTTCTCATTGATTTGATCGAACCGAGCGTCCATCGATCTCGTGATTGCTGGAATTTTCTCGACGCTAAACGTCGACTTATTTTTATTCAATGTACGATGCCAGCTCGCCACGATTCTCTTCTCTCTCTTCTTTCTTTTTTATTTTATTTTATTTTATTTTAATTTTAAATAATTATAATAAGTATTATTATTATAATATAGTTTTATTATTATTATTATTATTATTATTAATAAATATTATTAATATTAATAAATTGTATTAATATTAATTTATATTTTTATTAAAAAATTTAATATGCAACGACTGTGGATGGAATGGAGAACGGTGGAGCAGAGGTAGGCGGAATAGAGGGAGATGGCAGCTACGAAACAGAAGGAGGAATGGTGGCGGAAGGAGATGGTAGGAGGGGTGGAAGGGAGCAATGGATGAGAAGCAACAATGGGGAGGAAAAGCAAGGGGAAGGCAGCGATGGAGCATAGCGGATGGGAACGATGTGGAATGCAGTGGAAGGGAGGCAGCGTAAGGGAAAGCAGTGGGGAGATGGCGGCTGGAGGAGGTGCGAGGGAAAGGGTGACGAAGAAGTTAAGGGAGGCGCATAATGGTGGAGATGGGAGTGAAGCGCAGTGGAGGTGGATGATGGGAGCGTGTAGAGGGGAGGGAGGAATGGGGAGGTGGCAGTGGTAGCAGGGTGAGAAGCGTGGATGGAAGGGTGAGTGGAAGGAGTAGGGAGCAGCAGCAGATGGAGAGTAGCGAGGGGGGTGGTGTGGTGGGTGAATGGAATAGGGAGCAGCTGGGGGTGGCGTGGTGGGTGAATGGAGTAGGAGGGCAAGGACAGTGGGGGTTGGGAGTGGTGGTGGCCTGGTGCCAAGAGCTGAGAGGCTCTGATACCAATGGAAGAGCAAGAACGAGGGAATGGACAAAGACGTAAGAGAAATGTAATGTAATTGTATATTTGATAAATGTAGAGGATGAATTACATAATAGGTGCCCTAGTAATTTATACCATAAGTGGGGAAGATAGGTGACTTTTCAAGTCACCTCTTAGTTTATTTATATTAATTAACCTAGCTTAATAATTAAATTTGGTTTTTGTTACAAAGACACATGTTATTCGTAGGGATGTAATGTAGGTATACATGATGCTCTCCATGATATGATGATATGATCTGGATACGACAAGATGACAGTAGGAGACGCAGGTTTGTGATTGTGGGATGTACCTACTTGATGGCTTGCTCGTAGAGATGATGAAGTCCTAGATGGGATCTAAGCCTACATCCAACATGAAAAAGGGTTGGCTATGTAGAACCTCATGACGTATTGATTTGAGAGATATCACTAGTTAGTGGTCAACATGATGAAGAGTTGTTGCAACAGTAATGATGATCGGTGATGATGATGTCCAAAGATTGTGTCCAGTCGTGGGGATGACCGGGTTGGAATAATTCCTTTCTTCTTGATAGGGAGTGTTGTTGAAAATGTAACTTTGGAATATATTATTATTATACTTTTGTTATTCCTCCTTTCGGAGATGTTTTTCCTCCGATTAGAGATGTCATTGATGTAATTGGTCATGTAATATTTGGGGTAAAACCTCTGTTGTAAGCTGGGGAAATAGTCCTCAAAAGAATAAGTGCAAAATTTCTTTTTAAGTCTCCCTAGGAGAAGTCGGCCCTGTTGGGGCAAAAAGTCACCCAACTGAAGAATATAAATAGGGAGGGGCTCTCCCTCGTTTAGATACACTGCAATATCAAGAAAGTTCACTCCAAGAGTGAGAAAGAAAAGTTCAATGGGGAAGAAGAATTGGAAGTTATAGAAGTTATGTTATCTTTGGGTTTTTTATATTTGTCTGACATTGCACCAAGTGACGAATCTATACAAAAGAAGTTGTTGGGTTTTCGCCCTTGTGGTTTCCTAGGATAAAATATTTGTGTCTTTCTTTTATAATGTGCTTGTATATCTTTCAATGATCCTATTGCATTAGATTAATGATCTAACACATTTAAATTAAATTACAAACTCTAACATTGATCATCATTTCTACATATTAGTTAGTTTGAAAAATATGCTAGGGTTTTCGTTAGTGACTATAGTACTAAATTTTCATGAACCTACTTTCTGATCTAAAACTTAGTTTTTATTTATTTATCCAAGAGATGTTTAGAATTATTCTCGGAGAGTACTTTCATCCTAGGAAACCAAAAGGAAGAAAACCCAACTAATTCTTATGTATAGATTCGTCACTTAGTGCAATGCTATACAAAGATAGAAAGCCCAAAGATAAGATAAATTCTACAACTTCCTCTTCTTCTTCCCCAATGAACTTGTCTTTCTCACTTTTAGAGCGAACTTACAATCTTCCAGTGTGTCTAAATGAGGGAGAGTGCCTCCCTCTTTATATTCTTCAGTTGGGAGACCTTTTTCCCTAACAGGGCCCACTTCTCTACTAGATTGGGCTAACTTCTCCTAGGGATACTCAAAAATACATTTTACACTTATTCTTTTGGGGACTATTTCCCTGGCTTACAATGGAGGTTTTACCTCAAATATTACATGACCAATTGCATCAATGACATCCCCAATCGAAGGAAAAACATATTCAAATGGAAGAATACAAAAGTATAATAATAATAATAATACAAAGAATATTTTCCAAAGTTACATTTTTAACAACAATCAATCTAATGGAAGATGTCTAGATAAAGGGCCAAATGGGTATCCAAAAATGTCCTCAAAATATAAATATACAAAGTATAAGTCCATTTATAGCAAACCAACCATTTACCCACCCTGAAGCATTGAAAAAGTGTAATCTGAATGATAACTTTTGATTTAAGGGTTGGATGATGTGTACCAGTGTCATATGTCCCTGATGGACCAACACTAAAGAGTGTGAATGTGGACAAATACAAAAATACAAGTAATCATCAATAGTTGACTCATTATATAGCTATTCATGCATTGCATGATGATATGTACCATACACTTATATATTTTCAAACAAGTTCATGGGATGAACGAGTTATCCATTAACCAATACCAAAATAACACCAAGGCATTAAAAAGAGTTATTTTCTTATATGGGGTTGGAATTAACATGGACACCCAAAGTTAGTCAAGTGATTTTTTACATGGTCTTGACAGATTAGTGGATTTCAAACAAAGGAGGAACAAGGGGAACCTCTATGTTCTTCACCATTCAAACAAATACTAGGGATGTGTCTCACAAAGGGAGTCAGAAGTAGTGAGGTACTCTCTTGCTTGGTATTAACAAGCCGCGTTTTTAAAACTGTGTTTCACTTTGTCATGTCCTTTTTATTTTTCATTTCTAACATAATTCACTTTATTCATATGATTTATCATTTCATTTCTTAGGATGATAGCTAAAAGGTACCGACCTTAAATATCTTTATGAGCCCCAGTCAATGATAAGACCCTATCTCCACTGCTAGCGAGCATCCATCGCTCAGACATAGTTTTTATGATAATTCCTTTAACAAGTAGGATTAACCTCTTAATTCAAAGAATACCTATCCTTCCAACTACCACATTATTTGACTTAACATAGGATAACTTAGATAATACCTTGGGAAGAGCACTGCTCACTTGACAAATCATTTTGTAAGAGAGGGAATTATGCAATGAAAATTAAAATGTCACACAATCATCCAACATTCATTGTTACAAATGATCAATCTCAAGACACTATGGAAAAACTAGGTCTTCTTGGTGGAGAAAACACAAAAGGGAGAGGTCTAGAATCCATCTATCCATCTTTTGGCCTAAGGTTGCAGACCAAAAATGAAATGAGATATGGAGGATGGATGAATAAGCCATAGGTGGACCAAGGGATGGGGTAAGAGCTCTTTTAAATACGGAGGGATACCTTGGTGACTTAGTTGATAAACAAACCAAGCATCTTTCATCCTCATCAACCTCAAGGTTGATATAGCTAGCTAATCTCATCAAACAATCACAAAGCATTATTGATCAAATTTTAAAAGATATGCATCATCATCATGGCATGGCATATCATATCTCCTCTGATCATCCATAAAAAAGAACCACATTCACATCATAACGGATCCCTACAACAACAAAGATGGACTCCTAATATTTGAATTTTGCAAAAATAAGTCCACAAGGGTGCCCCACAAAGTGTGACACAGCATTTGGCTCCATGGGGGACAAATACTCTAAGGAAAGAGTGCTTTTGAACTCTAGTGATCTCTGGTACAACAACAGTGAACAAAATACCTAGAATAATACTAATACCCTTCTCACAGACCATTATTAGAATGCAGAAATGAAATTCTAACTATTAAAGAAAAATAGCACAAAATTCTCTAACTAATGACATGAAATAAAGTTGCATGAAAATAATATTTAAAAGAGGAAAGTAAATGACATTGAATTTAAAATGAAATGACAAAGCTCAAAATTTTCCAAACTAAGATTTCAATGTTGAACTTATTCATCCCGCCTATTCCTAAGCTAACCATGGGAGAGTAAAGGTTAACTGATATCAAATATCTAGTGTAACCATTTGCTAATTTGGCCAATCCCTTTAGGTTCTTTTTTTACTATGATCCAAGTCAAGAACATAAGGTAGATGAGATATGGGATTCCTTGTTTGAAAGTTGAAAAGAGGTTAGGGTCTAGAAGAATAATACATAATAAAACTTGACAAGAACTTTATACTCAAGACCAAAATTCTAACCATAAAAACTCATTTTTGTGTCAAAAACAACTCCCGAATCGAAAAGCGCTAATACTGGTAGAAGCCCATTTTTTGGGGACTAAAATTATAACTTTTTTGAAACCATAGTTGTGTGGATGTAACCAAATCCCTAAATCGACCACCGTATCAAAAAACTAATCCTCCAAAATCACCGCCATTTTTATTTAGTGTTAAAATTACATCATCTTTGAAACCATGGCCTTCATAGCTGATGTGATTATAACAAAAATGCAAAAATCAAGCTCCAAATCGAAAAGAGGTGTTACCCGTAGTGCCCCTTTCGTTTGTCGAGTTACAATTGCAAACATTTCGAAACAATTCATGACCTAATTTTTTTAACCATTGTAAAAACAAAACAAAAACTTAATTTTGATTAAAAAATATAAATTTTAAAACCTAATTTTAATTTAAAAAATATAAATTTGAAAACATATATATTTTTGAAGAAAATAAAATAAATTTTTTTAAAAATACATAAAAAATCTACATAAAGGTTTTAAAAACATTAAAATAAATATTAAAATAAATTAAATAATAAAATTGAGGAAATGTGTTAATGGCTTTAAAATCTGGAAGAAATATATAAAGGAGAGATGTTGAGAATTGACTCCAAACGTGTTAAGGCTTTAAAATTTGGAAAAAAATATGTAAAAGAGAAAGAGACTTGATACTGAGAATCAAGCCCAGGCACACACAATATATTGTAGTGGTGACACTCCAAAGTAGTGGCGTCACTACTTTGTAGTAGCGCCACTCCAAAGCAGTGGCGTTACTTCAAAGCAATGGCGCCAATCCAAAATAGTGGCGCGTAGATTGGACTCGATTCTCAGCATCAAACCTCTCAACTTTTCATATTTCCTCCTTATTTTAAAGCCATTATTTTGTTTATTTATTGTTTTTTAATTTTATACTCCATAGTACTGGTGCATGGCTTGAGGATTCGATCCTCATCTATACATATTCCCACACTTAGATACTTTATTATAACCTTTATCATCGTAACTTTATTAATATGTATAACTTTATTATATTAAAATGTTAACTTTAATATAAACTTTTATCATATTTTATTTAAAACTTTGTATAAGCTTTTATTATATTGTATAATACAACTTTTTTTAAATGTTTATTTTTATTTTTATTTTGTTTTTAATTTTTCATAATGTTTTAAAAAACCAAAACTTTTATTTTTAATATATTTTTTTTAATTTTCTTTTATATGTATTTCTTAATTTTTTAAATGTAATTTTAAGGTTTTTTATATTTTGTTTTTATTAAAAGGTTATTTTATTTTATTAAGGTTTAAAAAATGTTTGTTTTTTAATTTTTTTATTTTTAATTATAATTTTTTAATCAAATTAATTTTTTTTGAAGTAATTAAAAATATTTTTAATAGTCCATGTGTGTTTTCAAAACTCCTCTATATAACTCGATGGAAGAAATGGGTGCCACTAGAAGCACCTATTTTCAGTTCAAGTGTTGATTTTGACATTTTCGTTACAATGGCACTAGATGTGAAGGCTAGGGTTTCAAACATGATATAATTTCAACCCCAAACAAAAACAATGGTGATTATGGAGAACCACTTCTTCGATCCGATGGTTGATTTAGGGTATTTATTGCATCGACACTAGTCAAGGTTTTAAAAGGTTGTAATTTTAGCCCAAAAAAGGTGCTACTTGTAGTACCACTTTTTGATTCGAGTGTAAAAATAACCACTAAATGCGACTTATAAAAGACGAAAATTATTTTGAGTTCTCATCAGGATGTATAATGTGTTGAATGAAATCATACCAAATTTGAGTTTCAACTTGGTAGGCTTCTTCAATCAAGAGAATAATAGGATTACCAACATCATTAATTAGATTAAAATGCAAGGGGATGAAAGAGGGTCATGTGACACTTCTTGAAAGATCTATGCATATTTAATGCTTTCTCTATCAAAAGGTTGGAATATAGGATGGTGATTAGGAAATGAAGGATTGATATGATATACTAAAGATAAAGATGGGGATGGGACAGTAGATTGAAAGTGTAGCTTGCTCCCCATCACTTATGGTTGTTGACCCCAATTGTTCATACGATAAAGGACATTTATTAAGGAAAACATTAGAATCAACACCATGTGGATGGGATTCATATTGATCATTTTAAGACATGCCCATATCCAAAGGGATTTGGTTAAGAGTTGAAGGAGACACCTCATCAAATTTAAAAGGGTCAAAAGTAGAATCCTCATAAGCATTTAGGTGTTAATCCCGAGATGATAGGGGTTCTAAAGATTCTTCATCTTGATTAAGATGATTCTCAACTATACCATCATCATGAGATTGTTCTTCCAAATATTCCTCTGAAGACCCCTCATAAGGACTATTAAAACATGAGCTAGCATTTGCTCAAAGGATTGGGTCATGTTTGTCTCTTGAATCATAGATTATGTCCAAGTTATCATTCATACCTTTAGAAGAAATTGAGGAAAAATCAATTAACACAATCCTTTACAAACCCCTTTCAAGTTCTTCTTGATATGTGAAAGAATCATTCTTAAGATATGCACAACTTCCTTGTTTAGCAAAGGGATATTGATGAGATCCATTACGTAGACTTGGACAACTGGTTCGGAAGACCTCTCATCTATTTAAGGGGCTTGATATAAGCAATCCCTAGGGGCTTCCAAAATAGGTTCTTCATCAATGGTTAACTCTTCTAAGGATACATTATTAAGAGCTAGTGTTATCAGAACCGGTCCGGTTATGGAAAAACCGGTAGGTCCAACCGATTTAGACACCTAAGCAGTTCGAATCACCGTCCTAAACCAGAAATGGCTGGTTCTGCACCGAACCGACAAAATTCGTACTAGAACCGAATTTTTTTCACATGATTGTCTGGTTCCGTACGAAATAGGTCGGTTATGTACTACATCGTACGACAGTGGCCCTAGGCCCTAAAAATTCAATTTAAAAAAAAACAAACAAAAAAAGGTTTACACTAATAGCAAAAAAACTAACCTAAGTAATCATCAACAACATTAAATGGTAATGTTAAATTCTTAAAGTAAAAGTGCTTTTACTTAAATTTTTAACATTACCATTATTTTTTCCAGGATGTTTGAGAGTGGTTCCAACCTCATCGGACTTCATATGCAAAAAGTATAATTCTAGATCCCATTCAAAATTTAACAAACTAAACAGTTTTCAGGGTTTCAATATTGCAATGTTTCCACTAGATTCTATCATGTATGAGGGTAGGGGATTGGATTTTAATCAATCACATCAACCCCTCTATGTACCTTGATGTCAGTGGTGTTGATTATTTAACTCCTTTGTCATGACTATAGTAAATATGTGCCATTCACTAAATAAAAATTACTTATTAGGCATGTGAAGCTTTATTACTTTTTTGAATGCTTGGAATAGGAGGTTTCATAAAAATTGTATGGTGTCTACTATGCACAATTAAAGTCTAGACTAGACGTACCATATGATCATATTGTAGACACTAGACTACAATTATTGATTAGCGCTATGATTATTTTTGGGCTCTAGGGACTATTTAGAGCCTCTTTTTGGTTCAAAGATGAATTGTATTTGGTTCTCTTTAGGCTATATGCACCCATAATTGCTACATACTTGTTATATACATCAGAAACTTTGCATATTTGTGCATAATGGTTTGGATTCATATGGATGCACATGAATATATATGTCTTTTTACAAAATTTCAATATTTAATGTAGTTTTTTGTCGACCGTTTTTTTGGTCTGGTGTTTTTCAGTTACAGTCCAGTTCATATTTTTGGGCTCTCTCAGTTCAATGACCGGTCCAGTTCTGATAACATTGTTAAGAACATCTAAGGATGGACTAGGAATTTCAGTTATAACTTGATCATGGGTTACTTCATCATTGTCTTTGAGAATTATAAGATCTAGGAAGAGCTCAAATTTGTGTAGGGTGATAAATTTCTTCCCAGCAAGATTGATTTAATATGACAATGATTCTTGATGAGCATTGATCTCATCAAGGAGAGGATTGGAAGGGTTGAGTTCATATTGTTGTGTTAGATTGTCAATTGTACTTTTCTTCATTTTACAAATATAAACCAAAGGTTGGCATCATTTAAGGCTTCCAATTGAACATCTAAATCCATCCAAAACTCTTGAAAGGCCACACGAAAGGTACAAAATGAGGATATTCTCTTTGGAAAAAGACTATAACACCACTTCCCCGCATAGTTCCTGATTAAAGGGTAAACATCTTATGACTTCATCTTCATGAATCAAATGGTGTCTTACAATGAAGTCAAGGAAGTTGTTAACAAAGTATACAAGTTCATAATTATTATTCCCATAAAATCTAGGAGCATGCATTTTCCATATATCATAATGGAATTTATGAGGATATTCTAGAATATAAGTAAAGTCTAAAGGAACAAGAATTCCCCCTTACTCTCTACAAGAAAGAATTTTTTTATATCCATGACAAAATTAAGCTTTGAAATATTTATACTTTGGGGTTCGCTTCCAAATGGAGTCATTTCTAGTTAATCATTCCTCAGTGGAGTCAAGATGTGGAGTCACCAAATGAATATTATCAACTTCACCACAAGATATATCATTGAAGAACACCAAGTATGGGTTTCCTTCCTCTACAACAACGCCAGAAATGTTGATACACAAACTAGTATCCCAGGAAGATGGACAAGTTAATTGACTGGTCACTTGACACAACTACGAACTCCGAACCCAATGTTGAAGAACACCAAGTATGGGTTTCCTTCCTTGGTAACAACGCCATAAATGTCAATGCAAAAACTAGTATCCCAAGAAGATGGACAAGTTAATCAAGTGCTAACTTGACACAACAAAGAACTCCCAACCCAACGTGTCACTAAAAGAAGGGAGTTATCACTTTTGGCTTTCTAGACCCAACAATAGGCGAGCCTAAACTATTCAAGGGGGAGACCCTAGCCAGGCTTTTGCTTAGGGCTATCCAAGGATAACCCCAAGCATGCACCTGGTACTGACTTTTTGGGAGGTGTCTAAGGGATAGGAGTGGATGACAACTAGACACACTCTTAATTAAAGGTGAATTAATATTATTAGTGTTCAATTATAATTAAATGCAATATTAACTATAACATTTAAGATGACTTCATTTGAAATAATAAAACAAAGTACACTTCTCCAATAAATGATCATGAACATGATGTAATAAAGCAAATTTAATCATACAAAACCATATACATCATTAAAAAATACTCATAATCATAACATTTAAGTTCAATATTTTGTATCCCCTCGTATCGTTCGATGTAATACTGCACTCCGGATACCAAAGTAGCTAACAATGGCGGCCAACACGACATCTAGCTTACTAGAAATAGCCGTATGCACTTTAAGCTCAAATGCTATTGAACCAATTGTTTCCATATGGGTAGAGTCTCATCCACAACTTTACGAGCTAAACAACTACTCCTTGCATGATATCTATAGACTCCAGATACACGTCTTCTACCCCAAATATCGAGAATCTCCACAATGTATATATGAGAGTTTAATCAAACCATTCATATATACTTGAACAAAATGTACTTGCATAAGAAATAATGTCATTCAATGATATAACAACTTGCAAGGGAAAACAAAAAATATAAGTGGCACCATCAAAGTTTTAATCTCAAGACAAATGGCACAAGATTTAAAGAGACATCATTCCACCATAAGTAAATATCCACATAAGCTTAAATTACCAAATGTTTAGTGGATTAAACTCATTAATTTGTATGGACAACAGTGTTGTTTCTCTTAATTAATTAGGATGACTTGGACTTATTCAAATTTAGCAAGATTAGATGTGATCCAAGAGCCATCTGCCATCCACAATAACAATTGCATCATGAGACAACTTGGTGTACCAATAGAGTGGTAGTGATAACAATCACTCAACTACCCCTAAAGCCGCCTATAAATAAAAAATATTGTGCCCCACGATTACACAAGGGACACTTTCCAAGCAAGTAATTTGTAATTACAAACCCAAAAGAAAATCACAATGCCAATAATAATAATCACTCTAGGGAAGTCTTTGACAAGATAACTTAAATAATTTTGTTTGATGTTTATAATTCCAATGAAAGGTCTAAAATACCCTAGCAACTTAGTTCTTGCTTAATGAGGTAAGAATGGCCTAGATAAACTCCAAATGGTGAAGAATTCTCCTTTAGCAAACAAGCTAGTGACGTAACACTAATTAAAGCTAATTGATTGAGGAAAAATAAATTTGCAAATGTACCACACACCATCTAAATAGTAGATATCTTTGAAATTAAACCATCACAGGATTTATGTGATACCTAAAGGAAACCCATTACTTGTAAAGTGTTAATCTTAAATCAATAATAATATGCTCTTCCCCATGTAACTTAAATTGGTTGCAAATGATGTACATATCCCTCCACTACCTGGACAGTGAAACTAGACAAGAGTAATTAGTAGTGAAGCATCAAAAACATTTACTACAACACCTTACAACAACACAACTCTTTAATAGTTCTCCCGAAGCAAATTTAAATGCAAAAATCTATCTTCCAACAAGAACATGACCAATGAAGAAGATTAGACATGATATGGAAGCCAATGACAAATGAAGAGAATAGTCTCAGTTTTGCTCATTTTATAAACTAACACCACAACTTTTCCAATTAAATTAAGCCCACAATTAGAATGCTTTTAAAGATCTAGATCATAATTGAGGTATCAGTCAAGAGATTGAGGATTAAACTTGTTATATCAGAATTTTAAGGCCATGAGAACATATTTTCATATGGAGATAACTTGACGAAATTATGAAAAATCAAGTTGGGATTCAAAGAAAATCCAATTACACTCAGCAATAGTGTATGAACACTCACAAAAGATATCAAATGGAGGACAAAAGAGCAAAAACATAACATCGCGTTTGTTTTTGTTATATGTACACTGAGTTTAAGATATAGTCTAGCAGCCCTATAGGTAAACCGTAACAATAACTGTGAATAATTGTTTGCAAACAATGTACTTCCAGCCTCCCATAAAATTAGCAAAACATAATAAAAACATGAGCCTATTATTTCGAAAGATTAAGGTTGTTGTATTTTCAAGGTGTAAAACAAAGTGCTAGTTCCAAATAACCTGAGTCTTGCTACCCTCTTGTCATTACCAATTTAGAAGAAAATCTAATAGAGAAATAGATATTCTCATATTTGTAATAAATGGACAGCATCAAAATGGTGCATAAACAATCATTTTTATGGCTACAAAATAGAGCATTGAAACCTGAAACAAGTACTTGGTACCATAATGTAACAATCAAACTCTATTTGTTGATCTAGGTTTGTAACTTTTAATAGATTAGAGATGCCCCTTTTCATGATGTTGAGACTATTAAAGTTTAGGGTTAGGTTAAGATTTAACATAAATAAATATACTTTAATGCATAAACAAAATTATGAACAAGGTTAGATTCAGAATAGTATTGTTTCAATAAATTTAAACTGCAATAAAATCAAACATAATTTCCATCTCTTTCAACTTTAACACTCCATTGGTCACTTCGTTAAAGTTGGTCCTTGAGATGATTCACCAAATGCCATGTATAGTAACGATATGATAAAACAATGTACCTGAGATAACAATAGTAAATAATCGTAACAATAATAATCTAGAATTATTTTGAATCATCCTTATACTCAAATACTTTTAGGTTTTGATCTTGTCACCAAAGGGACAAGTCAACTAGATGAACAAATGATGTACCTTGTGAGAGAGCTTAAGAGGGTTAAAGCAGTAAGGATACAGACCTCATATTCTTAGTCAACATGAATAGAGACTTCAATCAATTACTCAGGATTTAGCAGCACAGTCATACCTAGTACAGTCACACTGACAAGAGACACACAGTCACGCTAGGTAAGAGACATACAATCACGCTAGGAAAGAGAACACAGTCATGCTGGCAAGGACACACAATCACACTGGCAGGAGAACACAATCATGCTGAGCAGGGACAGACAGTCACATGGATAAGTGACACACAATCACATTGGTAGGTTTATAATCACGTTGAGCAGTGACACAAAGTCATGCTGACAAGGATAAACAATCACGTTGGTAAGGATACCGTCACGCTAAGTACTGACACACACTCACGCAGAGTAATGACACAACCATGCTTACAGGGATAAATAATCACGCTGGTAGGAATATAGTCAAGCTAAGCAGTGAGATACTCGGTTACGTTGGGAAAGGATACAGTCACGCTGAGCAGTGATACACAGTCACACTAAGCAGTGAGAGAATACACGGTCACGCTGAAGAGAGATACCAATCACGCTAGCAAGAGAAAACACGATCACGCTTAATAGAGAGATAACAGGGTGACATTGAAAAACAAGAGAAGACATGCTCATGTTGAAGAAAGAGAACATGGTCACAATGGCATGAGCACTACATTGTATATTTGGTAACAATCTCTTTCGGAAGGCATATTTAATTTTCTTAAAAGAACATCTAAAAGGTAATGAGATGCACTATTCAATCCATGTTGCCAATGCCCTGGAGATGATATCGCTCTATTGTAAATGGGAGACCAAGTATAGTTTCTTGGAGTTTTGAACCACCTTGTTAGCAAACAGTTCACAAAATATCCAATGAATACAATATAACATGAAATATTCAATTTGAAAGGAGGGAAGAATAAGCCTTATTCTAAATAATATTATTTTAATGGATCATTTGGCATTAATTTTATGTCAACCATTCAACAATACCTTTAACCAAAATTTTATTAATTTGCAATTTAAATATTAAATGAGTCAAAGGGAGGCCATATAGAGCTAAAGGAGCCAAGGATCTGCTTATGATATGCTTACAATAGGGATCAAATCTTGAAAATTTGGCTTCAAAAGCACACCCCCAAACATTAAATAATCCTTAACCACATAGTAGGATCCTCAAATAAAATTCAGGATCAAAAGTGAGGGTTGATTCAGACCAAAGCTGTCAACAATTCGCCATATAACCTATTTGCAACAACAGTGATTTTGAGGGCATTGGAAATTATATGATCTATATGATAATTAACATAGGCTTTCCATTCAAACAAACCCTCACATAAAATTTCTTACAAGTGGAATATTTCATATAGAGACTAGGAAAGAAGGCAAAAATGCCTCAGATCTGTTGAAATATTGTAACTTCGAAGAATATTCTATATGTATTTCTTTGTGGTCCTCGATGGTCCTATCGGGAGAACCACTTGTATTACTTTGTACCCCGATGATCCTAATTGGAAGAACTAATAAGAGTCATGAGGCAATCCCCTCTAATTGTAAAGGTGGGTCATTAGCACCCCAGTGTGATTACTTGAGCCTACATGTGTAACTCGAGCCTACATGATTAACTCAAGCCTACATGACAGATGACTTAACTTAAGTGAAAGGATGAATATAAATAGAGGTGTAGTGCTCCTCATTTGGAACACACACTCTCACTTGTGTAGCGCATTAGTGGAGAAGAGAAGTAGCTGGAGAAGGAGGAGGATCAGGCTTTGATCTCCTTGCTGGTTTTATCTTTTTGGGGCATCTATATGGAGGAATCTTTTGCTGGGTTTTTCCCTTTAGGGTTTTTCCAGGATAAATCTTTGTGTTCCTTTTGTATGGTTGTGCTTGTCTATCTTTCAGTGATCCTGTTTATATGCTTTTGTTATGAAAATGAAATGAAGTACTGATGTCTTATCTAAGCATATGAAAAGTTAACATGGTATCAGAGCCACCCTGAAAAGAAGACATTGTGCAGCTATAGAATCTAGGGATTCTTACTTTTTGGTTCTCTCTCCACAATCGATCAGCAAAAGAAGGCTAGGCTGACTCTCCATTGAAGGGCGCATTTTTTTGTCGAAGCGAAATTCAATTCCGAGCATCTTCAGTTTTCGGTGTGGGAAATTAGGGCTTCTTGCAGAAGAAGAATTTTTGAGTGAACCCAACATAGGATTTCTCTCCTCATCAAAATCGAATTTTAGAGACCTGGATCAAGATTTTTGGTTGGGTGAAACTTCGAAAAAGTCAAACCCTAGTTTGACCCGAAGCTAGAAAAACCCTAAATACTAAAACTGCTAAGTTTTTGTATATTCTCTACATCCCAATATTGGCGAAGGTTCAGGAGCTGAAAATTGCAAATACTGAAGATATAATCCTGATGAGCACTGTGTCCAACATTCAGCCTCAGATTCGCTATATTCTAGGAGCTATGATCCCTCCAAGTTAGGGTTCCAGCCGCTTCCAGAATTCATCCCTAAATAGGACACCTAGGGAAAATTGCTATAGCTTGGGTTACAGAGGCCCAAATGGAATTCCTAAAGATTTTATAAAAAGAGCATGGACTGTACTTTCTATGGTCCGAATTTTAGAACCTGAAGATGAACCAGTGACACGTGGAATGCCATACAACTTCACTGTTCTAAACAGTCCTGTAACAGGTCACCTTTGGAAAATGATCATAAATCCCAATTGGTGAAACAAATTCTGATGAAACCTGTGGTGTTGGATCAGGGACATACGAGGTTACCTCAGTGCGAAATTACAGACACAGAGAAATAGTAACTTCGTAGATATCACAGAAATAGTAACAGGAAGTTCTGTAGAAGAAATTGGAAAACTAGGGCTTCTTGTTCCGAGAGCTTCCCTCCATTGTTTTCAGAAAAGGAGTACATTGGACAGCTCCATTTGAAGAGATATATCTTTCTATCCAATCAGATCTAAAAGATTCTGAGTTTTGAAAATTAGGGTTTCTCTGACAAACCCTAGATCAGCCAGCTCCGGAAGCAGGACGAACACCTCAAATCTGTAAGATCTAATCTTTTGCTATTTGCATTTGAGGTTCTCATTTCAAAGTGATATATCACATCAGATTGATGAAAATCTTGGTGAAGTTGACAACTTCCAAGCATGGAAGTATTTGATCTCTCTGAAGAAAATGAATTGGACACCTTCATGAGTAGAGAGGTTCCAGTTCCAGAAGGAGATGAGGCTCAAAGCCTTACACAAGAAGAACTTGATCAAGGCCAAGAAGATCATTGTTGATTCAATCACGGATCAACTTGTACCACAAGTGTCTTCCCTAAAGACACCGAAGATGTTTGATTCCTCGATCAAGCTATTTGAAGATAAGAACATAAATCAAAATATGGCTTTGAGAAAATAGTTGAAGAAGTGAAGATCCATAATGCAGAACATCTTGAAGTGGTAGAAGAAGAATTGGAGAATGCAGAAGTGGTGATAGCCACCTTGAATGGTCTCCCAGGATCATAGAATTCATTCATTCAAGGAATGTGTGCGAAAAGGAAGTAATTGAAGATCAAGCTTGACTCATAAGAAGAGAAGAAGAAGATGGAAGCAATTGAAGATCAAGCGATGAGGAATGTGAAGAACTCAATTCTTAAAGAACCTCTTATCCATCTTATCATTTGGATAAGAAATGATGATGTCATGAATGAAGAATATGATGAAGTAGAAGGATCAAGAAGGATTCTACCCACGGAACGAATAAAAGATAAGTATTCAATTGTCATTGCATGATATTGTTTTGTTATGCATTTGATTATATTTAGTTGATGTGTTATGCTTGATAGATTGTTTGCATTAATGACTGTATACTACTAATATGATTGTGATGGGTAAGTAGCTCATGGTGCCATACAACTCTCCATTGCTACTTATCAAACCTCTTTGCTGACATATTGGATTAGTGCACAATCTCAATGATGTCATGATAAATATGGAATACATCTAGAAAGTTTTCGTGAGACATGGATGAATGTTGTATTGGCTAAAATAATTTGTCGTTATGCATATGTTTTATAGTTCTAACCATGTAACTGGTGCATTTGAATTGTAGGAAAGGTCCTATAAAACCTCCTACAAGAAAAGAAGGATGAGACTTGTTCCAAAGAACAAGTGATGACAATTCAAGATTCACTCCAATAAACATGAATCTGAAGCTTCCAGGGTCAGAGACACCATGACAGAAGAAAGAGCTTTAGAGAGCAGTATATCCACCTCGAAGGATGAATACCACCATGGGTATGAGAGATAACTCAAGATGAAGAAAAGAATTCTATGAAATAAGCTATGATCAAACAATAGCACTTGATCATGGGGAATGATGTATACGATATGATTTTGAGACATAAAGGGAAGTATATGTCAAGCATAGAACCACCTGTACAGAATGAAGAGGAAAGATGATACTCCACTTCAGGGGGAGTGACTACAGAAAATATCTGAGTTCGACATGGTATGACATGATGGACAGCTTCCTGATGGATCGAGACTTTATCAAGAGTAAAGTGGGTTCCAACCTTCAAGGTTGAATGCAAAAGACTAGGATATGTTGATGACCTGACAAGATGAACTCATGAAAGATGTTATGATACTAGAATTATGTTTGGGATATAATACTCAAACCAGAAAGCAAGAATGTGGTATCTTCCAAATGGATCAATAAAATAAAATATGCTGCTGTTAGAAGTAAGGAAAGACTTGTGGCTTCTCTCAGAAAGAGGAAATTAATTCTGAAGAGACACTTACTCCAAGAAGCAAGGTATACTTCCTTCAGAACTATCATGGTAGTTTCTTTCATGATGAAGTAAAGAAAAGCCTTCCTTAATGGTATGATTAAGGAAGAGTTTTAGATCGAATAGTCACAAGGATTTGAAGTTGAAGACAGATGGACTCACATATGCAAGTTGAAGAAGGCCCTCTATGGTATGAAGCAAGCTCCCAGAGCTTGGTATGGAAGAATAGATAGTTTCCTGACGAGCATGGGATTTACCAAGAGTAAAGTCGATCCTAACCTTTATATCAAGGTTGTAAAAGATGAACCTAGCATCCTGTTATTATATGTGGATGACCTATTTCTGACAGGGAATGAGAAACAAATTGTAGAATGCAAGAATAAGTCTGCTGAAGAATTTAGACCTTGGTCTAATACTTTATTTCCTAGGTCCAGAAATATGAAGGAATCTTTCTCAATTAGGGAAAGTATGCAGTCAAAAGTTTGAAAAGATTTGATATGTTGGAATGCAATGTCATGGCCACACCCATGGACTCCAACCTGAAGCTGATGACTCATCAAAGTTAGTGGATGTGACTCATTATAGACAGATTATTGGGTCATTAATGTACTTAACAAATTCCAAACCAAACATTTGTTTTGCTGTGAACACCTTAAGTCAATATCTTGTTCAACAAAGACGGGTTCACCTAGTAGCCGCAAAACATGTGATGAGATATCTGAAAGGGACTATAGACTTTGATCTATACTATGATGGTAGCCATGAGTATAGATTGTATGGCTACATAGATGCAGATTGGGCTTAAAGTATCTCAGACAGGAAAAGCACATTAGGTAGATGCTTTTGTTTGGGGTCTGCTATGAGTTCATGGTTTAGCAGGAAACAGTCCAGTGCTTCTCGTAG